>JALBCY010000089.1:97221-186271 GCA_023079485.1 Archilochus colubris
CCATCTCCCCCCATTTCCCCCCATTCCCCCATTTCCCCATTTCTCCCATTCCCCCATTCCCCCATTCCCCCATTTCCCCCCCATTCCCCCCATTCCCATTTCCCCCCCATTTCCCCATTTCCCCATTTCCTCCCCATTTCCCCCCCATTCCCCCATCTCCCCCATTCCCCCATTTCCCCTTCCCATTTCCCCCATTTCCCCCATTTCCCCCATTCCCATTTCCCCCATTCCCATTTCCCCATTTCCCCCATTCCCATTCCCCCATTCCCATTCCCCCATTCCCCCATTCCCATTTCCCCCATTCCCATTTCCCCCATTCCCATTTCCCCCATTCCCATTTCCCCATTTCCCCATTTCCCCCATTCCCATTTCCCCCATTCCCATTCCCCCATTCCCATTTCCCCCATTCCCCCATTCCCATTCCCCCATTCCCATTTCCCCCATTCCCATTTCCCCCATTCCCATTTCCCCCATTCCCATTTCCCCCATTCCCTTTCATTTCATTTCCCCCATTTCTCCCCATTTCCCCCATTTCATCCCCATTTCCCCATTTCCCCATTTTCTCCCCATTCCCCATTTCCCCATCTCCCCATTCCCCATTCTCCATTTCCCATTTCCCCATTTCTTCCCCCCATTCCCATTTCCCCATTTCATTTCCCCATTCCCCCATTCCCCATTTCCATTTCCCCATTCCCCATTTCATTTCCCCATTTCCTCCCCATTCCCATTTCCCCATTTCATTTCCCCCCATTCCCATTTCCCCATTTCCCCCCATTTCTTCCATTTCCCCATTTCTCCCCATTCCCCATTCCCCATTCCCCCATTTCCATTCCCCCATTCCCCCCATTTCCCCCATTCCCCCATTCCCCCATTCCCCCATTTCCCCCCATTTCCCCCCCATTTCCCCCCATTTCCTCCCCATTTCCAGGACGTGCTGGAGTTCCCAGCTCAGGAGCTCAGGAAGTACTTCCGGATGGGTGACCACGTCAAGGTGATCTCGGGTCGGTTCGAGGGGGACACGGGGCTGATCGTCAGGGTGGAGGAGAACTTCGTCATCCTCTTCTCCGACCTCACCATGCACGAGGTCACAACGCTCATTTTTAACCATTTTCCCCCATTTTTAACCATTTTCCCCCATTTCCCCCTTTTTTCCCTTTCCCCCCCAGTTTTCCCCCTTCCTGCCTCCTCTTTTCCCCTTTCTCAGCTTTTTTTCCTTTTTTTTTCGCCTTTTTTTGCCTTTTTTCTCCCCTTTCTTTCCCCCTTTTTCCCCCTTTTTCCCTTTTTCACCTTGTTTCCCCCTTTTTCCCTTTTTTTCAGGCTTTTTCTGCCTTTTTTCAGCCTTTCTTCACCCTTTTTCTGCCTTTTTTCCCCTTTTTTCCCCTTTCCCCCCTTTTCCCCCCTTTTCCCCCCTTTTCCCCCCTTTCCCCCCTTTTCCCCCTTTTCCCCCTTTTCCCCCTTTTCCCCCTTTTCCCCCTTTTCCCCCTTTTCCCTTTTTTCCATTTTATTTCAGTTTTTCCCATTTCTTCCCATTTTCCCCTTCCCTTTTTCCCCTTTTCCCCCTTTTCCCCCCTTTTTCCCCTTTTCCTTTTCCCCTTTTTTCCTTTTTCCCCTTTTTTCCCTTTTTCCCCTTTTTCCCCTTTTTCCCTTTTTCCTTTTTTCCCTTTTTCCCTTTTTCCCTTTCCCTTTTCCCCTTTTCCCCTTTCCTTTTCCCCCTTTTTCCTTTTTTCCCTTTTTCCTTTCTTTTTCCCTTTTTCACCTTTTTCCCCTTTTTCCCCTTTTTCTCCTCTTTTCCCCTTTTTCCCCTTTTTCCTTTTTCCTTTTTCCTTTTTTCCTTTTTCCTTTTTCCCCTTTTTCCTCTTTCCTCTTTCCCCCTTTTTCCCCTTTTCCCCCTTTTCCCCCTTTTCCCCCTTTTCCCCCTTTTCCCCCTTTTCCCCCTTTTCCCCCTTTTTTCCCTTTTTTCCCTTTTTTCCTATTTTTTCCCATTTTTTCACCTCTTTTCCCCTTTTTCTGCCTTTTTTCTCACCTTTTTCCCCCTTTTCCCCTCTTCCCCTTTTTCCACTTTTCCCCTTTTTCCCCTTTTTCCCCTTTTTCCCCTTTTTCCCCTTTTTTTCCTTTTTTTCCTTTTTTTCCTTTTTTTCTTTTTTCCCCTTTTTCCACCTCTTTTCCCTTTTTTCCCTTTTTTCTCCCCTTTTTCCCCTTTTTCCCCCTTTTCCCCCCTTTTTCCCCTTTTTACTCCTTTTCCCCCTTTTCCCCCCTTTTCCCCCCTTTTCCCCTTTTTCCCCTTTTTCCCCTTTTTCCCCTTTTTTCCCCTTTTTTCCCCTTTCTCCCTTTTCTCCCTTTTCTCCCTTTTCTCCCCTTTTTCCCCTTTTTCCCATTTTCCCCCTTTTCCCCCCTTTTTTCCCCTTTTTTTCCCATTTTTCCCACTTTCTCCTTCTTTTCCTTTTTCCTTTTCCTTTTTCCTTTTCCCTTTTCCCCCTTTTCCCCCTTTTTCCCCTTTTTCCCCTTTTTCCCCTTTTTCCCCTTTTTTCCCCCTTTTTTCCCCTTTTTCCCATTTTTTCTCATTTTTCCCACTTTCCCCTTTTTTTCCTTTTTTCCCCTTTTCCCCTTTTTTCCCCTTTTTCCACCTCTTTTCCCATTTTTCTGCCTTTTTTCTCCCCTTTTTCCTCCTTTTCCCCCCTTTCTCCCCCTTTTTCCCTTTTTCCCCTTTTTCCCCTTTTTTTCCCTTTTCTCCCTTTTTTCCCCTTTTTCCCCCCCTTGCTATTGGGGGTAAATCGGGGGGAATTGGGGGTAAATCCTTGACATTTTGGGGGTAAATCTGGGTGATTGGGGGGTAAATCTGGGTGGTTTGGGGGTGAACGGGTGATTTTGGGGTCAATCCTTGTGCTTTTGGGGTGAATCCTGGTGTTTTTGGTGCCTGCAGCTGAAGGTGCTGCCCCGGGATCTGCAGCTCTGCTCGGAAACGGCCTCGGGGGTGGACGTGGGGGGGCAACACGAGTGGGGGGAGTTGGTGCAGTTGGACCCCCAAACCGTGGGGGTCATCGTCAGGCTGGAGAGGGAAACCTTCCAGGTCAGGGGGGGCCTTGGGGGGGTCCTGAAGGGGCTTGGGGGGGGGTTTAGGGGGTCACAGAGGGGCTGGAGGGGCTTGGGGGGGTCCTAAAGGGTTTGGGGGGGGTCCTGAAGGGGTTTGGGGGGGTCCTGAGGGGTCCCAAAGGTGGTTGGGGGGGTTTAGGGGGTCCCAGAGGGGTCCCAAAGGGGCTTGGGGGGGCTCAGGGGGGTCCTAAAGGGGCTTGGGGGGGTCCTAAAGGGGCTTTGGGGGGGTCCTGAAGGGGTTTGGGGGGGTCCTGAAGGGGTTTGGGGGGGCTTTGGGGGGTCACAGGGCTGGGGGTTTGGGGGGTCCTAAAGGGGTCCTAAAGGGGCTTGGGGGGGTCCTGAAGGGGTTTGGGGGGGTTTAGGGGGTCACAGAGGGGCTGGGGGGGTTTGGGGGGGTCCTAAAGGGCTCCTAAAGGGGGTTGGGGGGGTCCTAAAGGGGCTTGGGGGGGGTCCTGAGGGGTCCCAAAGGGGCTTGGGGGGTCCTAAAGGGTCTGGGGGGGTCATGAAGGGGTTTAGGGGGGTTTTAGGGGGTCACAGAGGGGCTGGGGGGGGTTGGGGGGGTCCTGAAGGGGTTTGGGGGGGGTTTAATGGGTCACAGAGGGGCTGGGGGGGTTTGGGGGGGTTCTGAGGGGTCCTAAAGGGGCTTGGGGGGTCCTAAAGGGTTTGGGAGGGTCCTAAAGGGGTCCCAAAGGGGGCTGGGGGGAGGCTTGGGGGGGTCCTGAGGGGTCCCAAAGGTGGTTGGGGGGGTTTAGGGGGTCCCAGAGGGGTCCCAAAGGGGCTTGGGGGGGCTCAGGGGGGTCCTAAAGGGGCTTGGGGGGGTCCTGAAGGGGTTTGGGGGGGTCCTGAAGGGGCTTGGGGGGCTTTGGGGGGTCACAGAGGGGCTGGGGGGGTTTGGGGGGGTCCTAAAGGGCTCCTGAAGGGGGTTCGGGGGGTCCCAAAGGGGCTTGGGGGGCTCATGAAGGGGTTTGGGGGGGGTCTAGGGGGTCCCAAAGGGGGCTGGGGGGGCTTGGGGGGGTTCTGAGGGGTCCCAAAGGGGGTTGGGGGGGTCCTAAAGGGGCTTGGGGGGCTCCTAAAGGGGTTTGGGGGGGTCCTGAAGGGGTCCCAAAGGGGGCTGGGGGGGCTCAGGGGGGTCCTAAAGGGTTTGGGGGGGGTCCTGAAGGGGTTTGGGGGGGTCCTGAGAGGTCCCAAAGGTGGTTGGGGGGGTTTAGGGGGTCCCAGAGGGTCCAAAGAGGTTTGGGGGGGGGTCCTGAGGGGGCTTGGGGGGGTCCTGAGGGGTTGGGGGGATCCTAAAGGGGTCCCAAAGGGGGTTGGGGGAGCTTGGGGGGGTCCTGAGGGGCTGGGGGGGGCTCGGGGGGGTCCTGAGGGAGTTTGGGGGGGTCCTAAAGGGGTCCCAAAGGGGTTGGGGGGGTTTAGGGGGTCCCAGAGGGGTTTGGGGGGGTCCTAAAGGAGTTGGGGGGGTCCTACAGGGGTCCCAAAGGGGTTTGGGGAGGCTTGGGGGGGTCCTGAGGGGCTGGGGGGGTCCTGAGGGGCTGGGGGGGTCCTGAGGGTTTGGGGGGGTCCTAAAGGGCTCCCAGAGGGGCTGGGGGGGTCCCTGGGGGGTTCCCCTCAATATTTTGGGTTTTTTTCCCCACATTTTGGGTTTTTTCCCCCTCCCAGGCTCCCAACTCCCCCAGGAAGCTTTTTGGGGGGGGGTCCCTTAATTTTATTTTTATTTCCCCCCCCCAGGGCATTAAACCCCCCAAGAAGGTGTTGATGGGGGGGAATCCCTTCAACATTTTGGGTTTTTTTCCCCACATTTTGGGTTTTTTTCCCCACATTTTGGGTTTTTTCCCCCTCCCAGGCTCCCAACTCCCCCAGGAAGCTTTTTGGGGGGGGGTCCCTTATTTTTTTTTCTTTTTCCCCCCCCCCAGGCCCTAAATCCCCCAAGAAGGTGGCGATGGGGGGGAATCCCCTCAATATTTTGGGTTTTTTTCCCCACATTTTGGGGTTTTTTCCCCCTCCCAGGCTCCCAACTCCCCCAGGAACCTTTTTTGGGGGGGGGTCCCTTAATTTTCTTCTTTTTTCCCCCCCCCCAGGTGCTGAACATGTACGGGAAGGTGGTGACAGTGAGGCACCAGGCAGTGTCCAGGAAGAAGGACAACAGGTTTGCTGTGGCCCTGGACTCGGAGCAGAACAACATCCACGTCAAGGACATCGTCAAAGTCATCGATGGACCCCACTCTGTAGGGGGGGGGCACGAATTGGGGGGGGGGATTGGGATTGGGGGGGTGGGAGGGGGTCAGGGGGGGGTGGGGAGGGGTCCAAGGGGGTGGGAAGGGGTCCAAGGGTCCCTCCTGGGGCTCTGGAATGACCCCCAGGGGAAGCTCTGGGCAGCTGGGATGGGGCTGGGGGGGTCCCAATGGATTGGGGGGGGTCCCAAATGGATTGGGGGGGGTCCCAGGGGGGTCCCAGAGGGGCTGGGGGGATCTCAGGGGGGTCCCAGAGGGGCTGGGGGGGTCCCAAATGGATTGGAGGGTTTCAGGGGGGGTTCTAAATGGATTGGGGGGATCCCAAATGGATTTTGGGGGTCCTGGGGGGGTCCCAAATGGATTGGGGGGGGTCCCAGAGAGGTTGGGGGGGTCCCAAATGGATTGGGGGGGGTCCCAAATGGATTGGGGGGGGTCCCAGGGGGGTCCCAGAGGGGCTGGGGGGGTCCCAATGGATTGGGGGGGGGTCCCAGAGAGGTTGGGGGGGTCTCAAATGGATTGGGGGGGGTCCCAAATGGATTGGGGGGGGTCTCAGGGGGTTCCCAGAGGGGCTGGGGGGGCCTCAAATGGATTGGGGGGTCCCAATGGATTGGGGGGGGGGGTCCCAGGGGGGTCCTGAATGGATTGGGGGGGTCCCAGAGGGTTTGGGGGGGTCCTGAGGGGGGTCTTAGAGGGGCTGGGGGGGTCCCAATGGATTGGGGGGGGTCCCAAATGGATTGGGGGGGGTCCCAGGGGGGTCCCAGAGGGGCTGGGGGGATCTCAGGGGGGTCCCAGAGGGGCTGGGGGGGGTCTCAAATGGATTGGGGGGGGTCCTGGGGGGTCCCAAATGGATTGAGGGGGTCCCAGGGGGGTCCCAGAGGGGCTGGGGGGGGTCTCAAATGGATTGGGGGGGTTCAGGGGGGGTCCTAGGGGGGTTCTAGAGGGGCTGGGGGGATCCAACCCTCTTTGGGATCCAACCCCTTCCCCCAGACCAAGTTTTTGGGGGAATCCTCGGAATCTTTAGGACCCAACCCCCCCCCAGCTTCATCCCCCCCCTCTTTAGGACCCAACCCCCCCCTCAGGATCATTCCTGCCCCCCCCACCTCAATTTTTGGGGGGAATCTTTGGGATCCAACCCCCCCAGGACCATTCCCACTTCGGGATCCAACCCCTTCCCCCAGACCAAGTTTTTGGGGGAATCCTTGGAATCTTTAGGACCCAACCCCCCCCCAGCTTCATCCCCCCCCCTCTTTAGGACCCAACCCCCCCTTCTAACTCGCCCCCTCCCCTTTTTTCCCCCCCCCCAAGGGTCGGGAAGGGGAAATCCGTCACCTTTTCCGGGGCTTCGCTTTCCTGCACTGCAAGAAGTTGGTGGAGAACGGGGGGATGTTCGTCTGCAAGACCCGGCACCTGGTGCTGGCGGGGGGCTCCAAGGTGGGGGACCCCCCAGATCCCCCCCTTTCCGAGGGATTTAGGGGGAGGGGGCTCCCCTAAACCCCCCCTTTTTCTTTTATTCCCCCCCCCCCCCCTTTCCTCGCAGCCCCGCGACGTCACCAACTTCACCGTCGGGGGTTTCGCCCCCATGAGCCCCCGGATCAGCAGCCCCATGCACCCCAGTGGGGCAGGTGAGACCCCCAAAACACTGAGGGGGGGGTCCCTAAACCTTTCCTGGCTCTAATTTTGATGTTTTTCCCCTCAAAACAAGGCCAACGGGGGGGTTTTGGAGGGGGGGGGCTGAGCCGGGGCCGCGGGCGCCGCGACAACGATCTGATCGGGCAGACGGTGAGGATCTCCCAGGGACCCTACAAAGGTGGGGAGAAAACGGGGGAAAAACGACAAAAAAACACCCCCCCAGGGCTGGGGGGCTGGGGGGGGGGAAGGGGGGTGCTTAGAGACCCCCCCTGAGCACCTGGATCCCAAACTGGGGGGGGGGAATGAGGCAGGGGGGGGTTGGATGCTGAAGAGGCAAAGGGTTCGCTGGGAGGAGGAGGGTGGGGGGGTTGGACCCCAAAACAAGGGGGGGAATGAGGCTGGGGGGGGGGGGTTGGATCTATAGGGAGGGGGGGGGTTGATCCTAAAGGGTGTGGGGGAGTGGGCCTGGGGGGGTTGGACCCCAAAAAAGGGGGGAAATGACCCTAAAGAGGGCGGGGGGGGGATCCCAAAGGATTCCCAACAGGATGAGCCTGGGAAGTGATCCTGGGGGGGGGAATGATCCTGGGGGGGGGGAATGATCCTGGGGGGGGGTTGGATCCTGAGGGGGGGGTTGGATCCTGAGGGGGGGGGGATTAGATTTGGGGAGGGGGGGGATGGATTTGGGGGGGGGGATGATCCTGGGGGGGGGGGGATGGATTTTGGGGGGGGGAATGATCCTAGGGGTGTTTAGATCTTTGGGGGGGGGGAAATGATCCTGGGGAGGGTGGGGGTTGGATTTTGGGGGGGGGTTTGGATCCTCTGGGGGGGGGGTTGGATCCTAAATGGGAGGGAGAAGGGTTCTGGGCAGGGGGGATTTGGATCCCAAAGAGGAGGGGAAAAGATCCACCCCTGGGGGGTTGGGGGGGATTGTGGGGTGTAGGGGGGGTCAGGATGATCCCGGGGGGATATTGGGGGGGTCGTGACACCCCCCCCAAGCTGTGTCCCCCCTCCCCACAGGGTACATCGGGGTGGTGAAGGACGCGACGGAGTCGACAGCGCGGGTGGAGCTGCACTCCACGTGTCAAACCATCTCTGTGGACAGGCAGAGGCTCAGCACTGTGTGAGTGGGGACACCCCCCCAGGACAGGGGACAGCCCCCCGGGACAGGGGACAGCCCCCCGGGACAGGGGACACCCCCTGGGACAGGGGACACCCCCTGGGACACCCCCAGGGCAGAGGGACAACTTGGGGACAGGGGGACATTCCCTGGGGACACCCCCGGGACACCCCCGGGACACCCCCAGGACAGGGGACACCCCCCCAGGACAGGGGACAGCCCCCCGGGACAGGGGACACCCCCTGGGACACCCCCAGGGCAGAGGGACAACGGACAGGACATTCCCTGGGACACCCCCGGGACACCCCCAGGACAGGGGACACCCCTGGGGACACCCCCGACAGGGGACACCCCTGGGACACCGACACCCCCGGGACACCCCCAGGACAGGGGACACCCCCGGGACACCCCCGGGACACCCCAGGGACAGGGGACACCCCTGGGACACCCCTGGGACACCCCCCCAGGACAAGGGACACCCCTGGGACACCCCCGACACCCGGGACAGGGGACACCCCTGGGACACCCCCTGGGACATCCCCAGGACAGGGGACACCCCTGGGACACCCCCTGGGACACCCCCGGGACAGGGGACACCCCTGGGACACCCCCAGGACACCCCCCCAAGACAAGGGACACCCCTGGGACACCCCCGGGACACCCCCGGGACAGGGGACACCCCTGGGACACCCCCAGGACACCCCCCCAAGACAAGGGACACCCCTGGGACACCCCCAGGACACCCCTGGGACAGGGGACACCCCTGGGACACCCCCAGGACACCCCCCCAGGACAAGGGACACCCCTGGGACACCCCTGGGACACCCCCAGGACAGGGGACCCCCTGGGGACACCCCCGGCAGAGGGGGACAACGTGGGGACAGAGGGACAGTCCCTGGAGTTATGGGGACACCCCCTGAGACACCCCCCCAGGACAAGGGACACCCCCAGGACAGGGGGACAACTTGGGGACACCCCCCCAGGACAGGGGACACCCCCCCGGGACAGGGGACACCCCCTGGGACACCCCCCCAGGACAGGGGGACATCAGGGGGATACCCCCCAGGGGGCAGGGGACACAGGGACCCCCCCTGGCATTCCTGTCCCCTGTGTCCCCCCCCCCCTTTCTCTGTCCTTGTCCCCCCCCCCTCTGTCCCTGTCCCCTGTGTCCCCCCCCCCTCTCTTTCCCCCTTGGGGGGTCCCTGTCCCCCCTCTCTCTGTCCCTGTCCCCCCCCCCTTTCTGTCCCCTGATCCCCCCCTCTCTGTTTTCCCCCTGGGGGGTCCCTCTCTGTCCCCTGACCCCCCCTCTCTGTGCCCCCCAGGGGGTCCCGTCGCCCCGGGGGGGGGATGACCTCAGCCTACGGCCGCACCCCCATGTACGGCTCCCAGACCCCCATGTATGGGTCGGGGTCCCGGACCCCCATGTACGGATCCCAGACCCCCCTGCACGACGGTCAGTGAGGGGGGGGGACACGGGGGGGGGACATTGGGGACATGGGGGGGACATTGGGGGACATTGGGGACATGGGGGGGGGACATTAGGGGGACATTGGGGACATGGGGGGGGACATTAGGGGGAGGGGGGATAGTAGGGAGGGGGGAGATTGGGGGACATGGGGGGGACATTGGGGAGGGGGATACAGGGGGGGGGGAGAGGGGAAGATGGGGTCACTGGGGGACATTGGGGGACATGGGGGACATTGGGGACATGGGGGACATTAGGGGGAGGGGGGATAGTAGGGAGGGGGGGGAGATTGGGGGGACATGGGGGGGACATTGGGGATGGGGGGGGGATAGCAGGGGGGAGGGGGAGATGGGGGGGAAGATGGGGGTCACTGGGGGGGGGACATTAGGGATACATGGGGGGACAATGGGGGACATTGGGGGGGACAATGGGGACATGGGGGGGGACATTAGGGGGGATAGCAGGGGGGAGGGGGAGATGGGGGGAAGATGGGGGTCACTGGGAGGGGGGGGACATTGGG
Source organism: Archilochus colubris (assembly GCA_023079485.1). Taxonomy (NCBI): domain Eukaryota; kingdom Metazoa; phylum Chordata; class Aves; order Apodiformes; family Trochilidae; genus Archilochus; species Archilochus colubris. The sequence goes on from JALBCY010000089.1 coordinate 107,271, forward strand.
GGGGACAGCAGGGAGGGGGGGGGAAGATGGGGGGGCCATGGGGGTCACTGGGAGGGGGGGGACATGGGGGATGGGGGGGGTTTGGGGGGGGACACAGGGGGACATTGGGGATGGAGGAGGGGGGGGCATGGGGGGGGGGGAGATGGGAGGGACATTGGGGGGACTTCAGGGGTCACTGGGAGGGTGGGGGGGACACGGGGGGGTCACCTCGGGGGGGGGGGGGACATTGGGGACAGCAGGGATAGGGTGGGGGGGGGAAATGGGGGAGGGGGGGATGCCCAAGGTCTTTGGGGGGCACGGGGGGGTCTGGGGGTGACGTTGCCCCCCCCCGGGCTCCCCCCCAGGCAGCCGCACCCCCCACTATGGCTCCCAAACCCCCCTGCACGATGGGAGCAGAACCCCAGCCCAGAGCGGGGCCTGGGACCCCAACAACCCCAACACCCCCTCCAGGTGGGTCTGGGGGCTCAGGACCCCCAAAACCCCTCCTGGGGGGGCCTGAGACCCCAAAACCCCTCGTGGGGGGGCCTGAGACCCCCAAAATCCCTCCTGGGGGGGCCTGAGACCCCCAAAACCCCTTGTGGGGGAGCCTGAGACCCCCAAAACCCCCTCCAGGGGGGCTCAGGACCCCCAAAACCCCCTCTGGGGGTCACAGCAGGGGTGGGGACCCCCAGCCCCCCCTATTTGGGGGTCCCTGACCCCCCCCTCCCCCTTTTTCCCCCCCCCCCAGGGCGGATGAGGACTTTGAGTACGGATTCGATGATGAACCCACCCCCTCCCCCCAGGGCTATGGGGGGACCCCCAACCCCCAGACCCCGGGGTACCCCGACCCCTCCTCCCCCCAGGTCAACCAACCCTACAACCCCCAGACCCCCGGGACCCCCGCAATGTGAGTCTGGGACCCCCCAAATCACCCTTTGTGGGGGGGGGGTGGGACCCCCAAACCCCCTTCTAGATGGTGGTGGGACCCCCAAATTCACCTCTTGGGAGGGGCTGAGACCCCCAAATCCTCTTCTAGGGGGGACTGAGACCCCCAAATCCTCTTCTAGATGGTGGTGGGACCCCCAAATGCCCTTCTGGGAGGGGTTGGGACCCCCAAATCCCTCTTTAGGGGGGGGGTTTGACCCCCAAATCCCCCTTTGGGAGGGGCTGAGACCCCCAAATCCCCTCTGGGTGGGGTTGAGACCCCCAAATCCCCTTCTAGATGGTGGTGGGACCCCCAAATGCCCTTCTGGGAGGGGTTGGGACCCCCAAATCCCTCTTTAGGGGGGGGGTTTGACCCCCAAATCCCCCTTTGGGAGGGGCTGAGACCCCCAAATCCCCTTGTAGATGGTGGTGGGACCCCCAAATCCCCTTCTGGGGAGGGGCTGAGACCCCCAAATCCCCTCTTGGGTGGGGTTGGGACCCCCCAAATGCCCCTCCTGGAGGTCCGGGTGCCCCCCAGGTGCCCTTTGATGGGGTCTGGGGTGTTTTTGGGGGGGTTTCTGTGTGTCGGGGGGGGGTCCCACAGCCCTGTGTGTGTCCCCCCCCCCAGGTACAACACGGAGCAGTTCTCCCCCTACGCCGTCCCCTCCCCCCAGGGCTCTTATCAGCCCAGCCCCTCCCCCCAGAGTTATCACCAGATCGCCCCCAGCCCCGTTGGGTACCAGAACACCCACTCCCCAGCCAGCTACCACCCCACCCCCTCCCCCATGGCTTACCAGGTACCCCCAAAACACCCCCAAATCACCCCAAACCCCCCCATGTCCCCACAATCCCCCCAAAACCCCTACAGCCCCCCCAAACCCACCCCAAATCACCCCAAACCCCCCCATGCCCCCACAGCCCCCCCAGAACTCCCCCAAACCCCTACAACCCCCCCCAAACCCCCCCAAAAACCCTACAACCCCCCCAAACCCACCCCAAATCACCCCCAAATCAACCCATACCCCCCTGACACCCCCACAGCCCCCCTGTACCCCCCCAAATCCCCTCTGTGACCCCCAAATCCCCCCCAGACCCCCCCTGTACCCCCCTGAATCCCCCAAATCCCCCCCAGACCCCCTCCATCCCCCCCAAATCCCCCCCAAACCCCCCTGTACCCCCCTGAATCCCCCAAATCCCCCCCAGACCCCCTCCATCCCCCCCAAATCCCCCCCAAACCCCCCTGTACCCCCCTTTTTCCCCCTCCAGCCCCCGTCCATCCCCCCCAAATCCCCTTCAGACCCCCTCCAAACCCCCCTGTACCCCCCCAAATCCCCTTTGTGACCCCCAAATCCCCCCCAGACCCCCTCCATCCCCCCCAAATCCCCCCCAAACCCCCCTGTACCCCCCCAAACCTCCCCAAATCCCCCAAACCCCTGTACCCCCGAATCCCCCAGACCCCCAAACCCCTGTACCCCCCAAATCCCCCAATCCCCCAGACCCCCCAAACCCCCTGAATCCCCAGACTCCCAAACCCCTGTACCCCCAAATCCCCGACCCTTCCAAACCCTCTGTAATCCCCAAACCCCTCCCCCAAACCCCCTGTACCCCAAATCCCTCTCCCAAACCCCTCTGTACCCCCAAATCCCTCTAAACCCCCTGTACCCCCAAATCCCCCAAACCCCCCCAAATCACCCCAAACCCCTGTACTCCCAAATCCCCCAAACCCTGTACCCCCCAAATCCCCAAACCCCTGTACCCCAAATCCCCCAAACCCCCTGTACCCCCAAATCCCCCAACCCCTGTACCCCCAAATCCCCCCCAAAACTCAGGTTTTTTTAAATTATTTTTAATTTCTTTTAATTATCCCCCCCCCCCCAGGCCAGCCCCAGCCCCAGCCCGGTGGGTTACAGCCCCATGACCCCCGGAGCCCCCTCCCCGGGGGGGTACAACCCCCACACCCCGGGTTCTGGGATCGAGCAGAACTCCAGCGATTGGGTCACGACCGACATCCAGGTCCGGGTCAGGGAATCCCATCCAGACCCCCAAGCTGTGGGGCAGAACGGGGTGATCAGGAGTGTCACGGTGAGAGGGGGGGGAAAAGGGGGGAAAAGGGGGGGAAAAAGGGGAAAAATGGGAGAAAAAAGGGAAAAATGGGAGAAAAGGGGGGAAAAGGGGAGGAAAAAGGGAAAAAGGGGAGAAAAGGGGGGAAAAGGGAGAAAAGGGGAGGAAAGGGGAGAAAAGGGGGGAAAATGGGAGAAAAGGGGGAAAAAGGGAGAAAAGGGGGAGGAAAGGGGGGAAAAGGAGAGAAAAGGGGGGAAATGGGGGGGAAAAAGGGGAAAAACGGGAGGAAAAAGGGAAAAATGGGAGAAAAGGGGGAGAAAAGGGGGGAAAGGGGAGAAAAGGGGGAAAAGGGGAGAAAAGGGGGAAAAGGGGAGAAAAGGGGGAAAAGGGGAGAAAGGAGAAAAAGGGAAAATGGGAGGAAAGGGGGGAAAAGGGGGGAAAATGGGAGAAAAAGGGGGAAAAGGGGGAGAAAAGGGGGAAATGGGGGAAAATGGGAGAAAAAAAGGAAAAAATGGGAGGAAAGGGGGAAAAAAGGGAGAAAAGGGGGGAAAGGGGGGAAAGGGGGAAAAAGGGGGGAAAGGGGGAGAAAAGGGGGAAAATGGGAGAAAAAGGGGGGAAAAAGGGGAAAAACGGGAGAAAAGGGGGAGAAAAGGGGGGAAAAAGGGGAGAAAAAAAGGGAAAAAGGGGATAAAAGGGGGGAAAAGGGGGGAAAAGGGGAAAAATGGGAGAAAAAAGGGGAAAAAAGGGGAGAAAAGGGAAAGGGGGAGGAAAGGGGGGAAAATGGGAGAAAAAAGGGAAAAAATGAGAGAAAAAAGGGGAGAAAAGGGGGGAAAGGGGGGGAAAAAGGAGAAAAGGGGAAAAAGGGGGAGCTGGGGGGGGAAAGGGGGGAAAAGATGGGAGGAAAAAGGGAAAAAATGGGAGAAGGGGGTTGGGGGGGGAAAAAGGGGAAAAGAAAGGGAAAAATGGGAGAAAAAAGGGAAAAAATGGGAGAAAAGGGGTGAAAAAGGGAGAAAAGGGGGGAAAATGGGAGGAAAAAGGGGAGAAAAGGGGGAGAAAAGGGGGAGGAAAGGGGGGAAAAGGAGAGAAAAGGGGGAAAAAGGGGGGAAAAGGGGGGAAAAGGGGGGGAAAAAGGGGAAAAACGGGAGGAAAAAGGGAAAAATGGGAGAAAAGGGGGAGAAAAGGGGGAAAAGGGGGGGAAAGGGGAGGAAAAAGGGAAAAAGGGGAGGAAAGGGGGGAAAAGGGGGAGAAAAGGGGGGAAATGGGGGGAAATGGGAGAAAAGGGAAAAATGAGAAAAGGGGGAAAAAAAAGGGAGAAAAGGGGGAAAGGAGAAAAGGGAAAGGGGAAAAGGGGACTGAGGGGAAAGGGGGAAAAAAGGAAAAGGGGAAAGGGGGGAAAATGGGGGAAAAGGGGAGGAAAGGGGGAAATGGGAGGAAAAGGGGGAAAAGGAGAAAAGGGGGAAAGGGGGAAAAGGGGGGGAAAGGGGGAAAAATGGGAGAAAAAAGGGAAAAAATGGGAGAAAAGGGGGGAAAAAGGGGAGGAAAGGGGGGAAAAGGGGGGACTTGGGGGGGGAGAAAAGGGGGAAAGGGGGGGAAAATGGGAGAAAAAGAAAAAATGGGAGAAAGAGGGGGAAAAGGGGAGGAAAAAGGGAAAAAACGGGAGAAAAGGGAGGAAAAAGGGGGCTGGGGGGGGAAAAGGGGGAAAAATGGGATAAAAAAGGGATAAAATGGGAGAAAAGGGGGGAAAAAGGGGAGAAAGTGAGGGAAAAGGGGAGGAAAGGGGGAAAAAGGGGGGGCTGGGGGGGCTAGAGAGGGGAGAAAAGGGGGAAAAAGAGGAGAAAAAGGGGAAAAATGGGAGAAAAGGGGGGAAAGGGAAGGGTGGGGGGGGAAGGGGGGAAAGAACGGGAGAAAAGGGGGAAAAAGGGAGGAAAAAGGGGAGAAAAGGGGTTTGGGGGAAAAAAGGGGGGGAAAGGGAGGTTTGGGGGGGCTGGGGGTGAGAAAAGGGGGGTTTGGGGAGGGAAAAGGGGGGGGAAATGGATTTGGGAGAAAAGGGGGTTTGGGGGCTGGGGGAAAGGGGGGGAGAAAAGGGGGGAGAAAGGGGGTTTGGGGGTGATAGGGAGTTTTGGGGGGCTGTGTGTGTTTTGGGGGGGCTGTGGGTGTGTTTTGGGGGGGCTGTGGGTGGTTTTGGGGGGGCTGTGGGTGTTTGGGGGGGCTGTGGGTGTTTTGGGGGGCTGTGTGTGTGTTTTGGGGGGCTGTGTGTGGTTTTGGGGGCTGTGGTTTGGGGGCTGTGGGTGTTTTGGGGGTTTGGGTGTTGGTGGTTTGGGGGCTGTGTGTTTGGGGGGTGGTTTTGGGGGCTGTGGGTGGTTTTGGGGGCTGGGTGGTTTTGGGGGCTTTGGGGTGTTTGGGGCTGTGTGTGGTTTTGGGGGCTGTGGTGGTTTTGGGGGCTGGGTGTTTTGGGGCTTGGGTGTTTTGGGGGGCTGTGGTTTTTTGGGGGCTGTGGTTTGGGGGCTGTGTGGTTTGGGGGGCGGGTGGTTTTGGGGGCTGTGGGTGGTTTGGGGCTTTGGGTGTTTTGGGGGCTGTGGGTGGTTTTGGGGGGCTTTGGGTGTTTTGGGGGGGCTTTGGGTGTTTTGGGGGGCTGTGTGTGGTTTTGGGGGGCTGTGGGTGGTTTTGGGGGGGCTGTGTGTGGTTTTGGGGGGCTGTGGGTGGTTTTGGGGGGCTGTGGGTGGTTTTGGGGGCTGGGTGGTTGGGGGCTGTGGGTGGTTTGGGGCTGTGTGTTTTGGGGGCTGGGTGGTTTTGGGGGCTGTGTGGTTTGGGGGCTGTGGGTGGTTTGGGGGCTGGTGTTTTGGGGGCTGTGCTGTGGGTGGTTTTGGGGGCTTTGGGGTTTTGGGGGGCTGTGGGTGTTTGGGGCTGGGGGTGTTTTGGGGGGTGTTGGTTTTGGGGCTGGGTGTTTTGGGGGGCTGTGTGTGGTTTTGGGGGGCTGTGGGTGGTTTTGGGGGGCTGTGGGTGGTTTTGGGGGGCTGTGGGTGTTTTGGGGGGCTGTGTGTGGTTTTGGGGGGGCTGTGGGTGGTTTTGGGGGGGCTTTGGGTGTTTTGGGGGGCTGTGGGGGTGTTTTGGGGGGCTGTGTGTGGTTTTGGGGGGGCTGTGTGTGGTTTTGGGGGGCTGTGGGTGGTTTTGGGGGGCTTTGGGTGTTTTGGGGGGGCTTTGGGTGGTTTTGGGGGGCTGTGTGTGACCCCCCTGCCCCCCCAGGGCGGGATGTGCTCGGTGTTCCTGCAGGAGAGTGAGAAGGTTGTGAGTGTGAGCAGTGAGCACCTGGAGCCCATCACCCCCACCAAGAGCAACAAGGTGAGTGGGACCCCAAAACTGCACCCCAAAAACTGCACCCCAAAACTGGGACCCTAAAAATGGGACCTAAAAACTGCACCCCAAAAACTGAGACCCTAAAAACAGAGCCTCAAAAACGGGACCCCAAAAATGGGACCCCAAAGACCCCAAAACCACCCAAAAAACCCAAAACACCCAAAAAACCAAAACCACCCCAAAAACACCCAAAAACAACCCAAAAACCCCAAAAAACCCCAACTGCACCCCAAAACTGGGACCTAAAAATGGGACCCCAAAAATGGGACCCCAAAACTGCACCCTAAAAATGAGACCTAAAAAGTGGGACCCCAAAGCTGCACCCCAAAAACGGGACCCTAAAAACAGAGCCTCAGAAATGGGACCCTAAAAATGGGACCCCAAAGCTGCACCCCAAAAACTGCACCCCAAAAACGGGGGAACCCAAAAACGGGACCCTAAAAATGGGACCTAAAAATGGGACCCCAAAACTGCACCTCAAGAACTGCACCCCAAAAACGGGACCCTAAAAATGGGACCCCAAAAACGGGACCCCTAAAACAGGACCCCAAGAACTGGGACCCCAAAACTGCACCCCAAAAACTGCACCCCAAAAACTGGGACCCTAAAAACAGAGCCTCAGAAATGGGACCCCAAAAACGGGACCCCAAGAACTGCACCCCAAAAACGGGACCCTAAAAACTGGGACCTAAAAATGGGACCCCAAAAACTGGGACTCCAAAAACTGGGACCTAAAAACTGCACCCCAAGAACTGCACCCCAAAAACGGGACCCCAAAAATGGGACCCCAAAAACTGGGACCCTAAAAACAGAGCCTCAAAAACGGGACCCTAAAAATGGGACCCTAAAACTGGGACCCCAAAACTGCACCCCAAAAATGGGACCCTAAAAATGGGACCCCAAAAACTGCACTCCAAAACTGCACCCCAAAAACTGGGACCCTAAAAACAGAGCCTCAGAAATGGGACCCCAAAAACTGGGACCTAAAAATGGGACCCCAAAAACTGCACCCCAAGAACTGCACCCCAAAAACGGGACCCTAAAAATGGGACCTAAAAATGGGACCCGAAAAACTGCACCCCAAGAACTGAACCCCAAAAACTGCACCCCAAAAACGGGACCCTAAAAATGGGACCCCAAAAACGGGACCCTAAAACTGGGACCCCGAAAATGGGACCCCAAAAATGGGACCCCAAAAACTGCACCTCAAGAACTGCACCCCAAAAACTGGGACCCTAAAAACAGAGCCTCAGAAATGGCACCCCAAAAATGGGACCCCAAAACTGCACCTCAAGAACTGCACCCCTAAAACGGGACCCCAAAAATGGGACCCCAAAAACGGGACCCCTAAAACAGGACCCCAAGAACTGGGACCCCAAAACTGCACCTCAAGAACTGCACCCCAAAAACGGGACCCTAAAAACGGGACCCCAAAACTGGGACCCCAAAACTGCACCCCAAAACTGGGACCTAAAAATGGGACCCCAAAGCTGCACCCCAAAAATGGGACCCTAAAAACAGAGCCTCAGAAATGGGACCCCAAAAACGGGACCCTAAAACTGGGACCTAAAAACTGCACCCCAAAACTGGGACCCCGAAAATGGGACCCCAAAGCTGCACCCCAAAACTGGGACCTAAAAACTGCACCTCAAGAACTGCACCCCAAAAACGGGACCCAAAAATGGGACCCTCAGGACCCCCCCAGCCCCTTTTTCCCCCTCCCATCCCCTCAGTTCCCCCCCAGGACCCCCCCAACCCCCTTCAACCCCTCCCAAATCCCCCAGGACCCTCTCAGGACCCCCCCAAACCCCTCAGGACCCCCCCAACCCTCCCCCCCAAACCCCTTTTCCCCCCCCCAGCCCCCTCCCCAACCCTTTATTCCCCCCTCCCATCCCTTCAGTTCCCCCCAGGGCCCCCCAGGACCCCTCCCCATCCCCTCAAACCCTTCAGGACCCCCCCAGACCCCCTTTTTCCCCCCCCCCCATCCCCTCAGTTCCCCCCCAGGACCCCCCCAACCCCTTTTGAGACCCCCCCAGGACCCCCCCCCATCCCTTCAAACCCCTCAGTGTCCCTCCAGGGCTCCCCCCAGCCCCTCAGTTCCTTCCCCAGCCCCTCAGGACCCTCTCAGGACCCCCCCAAACCCCCTTTCCCCCCCCAGCCCCCTCCCCAACCCTTTTTTCCCCCCTCTCGTCCCCTCAGTTCCCCCCCAGGACCCTCTCAGGACCCCACCCAACCCCTTTTCTCCCCCTCCCATCCCCTCAGGACCCCTCAGTGTCCCCCCAGGACCCCCCCAACCCCTTTTGAGACCCCCCCAGGACCCCTCCCCCATCCCTTCAAACCCCTCAGGACCCCCCAGGACCCCCCCAACCCCTTTTGAGATCCCCCCAGGACCCCCCCCAGCCCCCTCCCCAACCCTTTTCCCTCAGTTTTCCCACCCCTCAGGACCCTCTCAGGACCCCAAACTAGGTCCCCCTCAACCCTCAGGACCCCCAAGCCTTTTCTCCTCCCATCCTCAGTGTCCCCCAGGCCCCCCATCCCCTCAGGACCCCCAGGACCCCCCAAACCCCTCAGTTCCCCCAGCCCCCTCCCCAACCCTTTCCCCCCCTCCCCAGCCCCTCAGTTCCTTCCCCAGCCCCTCAGGACCCTCTCAGGACCCCCCCAAACCCCTCAGGTCCCCCCTCAAACCCCTCAGGACCCCCCCCAAGCCCCTTTTCTCCCCCTCCCATCCCCTCAGTGTCCCCCCAGGGCCCCCCCCATCCCCTCAGGACCCCCCAGGACCCCCCCCAACCCCTTTTGAGGCCCCCCCCAGCCCCCTCCCCAACCCTTTCCCCCCCTCCCCAGCCCCTCAGTTCCTTCCCCAGCCCCTCAGGACCCTCTCAGGACCCCCCCAAACCCCCCCCCAAACCCCTTTTCCCCCCCCCAGACCCCTCCCCAACCCTTTATTCCCCCCTCTCATCCCCTCAGTTCCCCCCCAGGACCCCCCAGGACCCCCCCCCAACCCCTTTGAGATCCCCCCAGGACCCCCCCATCCCCTCAGTTCCCCCCCAGGACCCCCCAGGACCCCCCCCCAACCCCTTTTGAGATCCCCCTAGCCCCCTCCCCAACCCTTTCCCCCCCTCCCCAGCCCCTCAGGACCCTCTCAGGACCCCCCCAACCCCCCCCCAACCCCCTTTCCCCCAGCCCCCTCCCCAACCCTTTTTCCCCCCTCTCATCCCCTCAGTTCCCCCCCAGGACCCTCTCAGGACCCCTCAGTGTCCCCCCAGGACCCCCCCCAGACCCCTCCATCCCCTTTTTCCCCCTCCCATCCCCTCAGTTCCCCCCCAGGACCCCCCCAACCCCTTTTGAGATCCCCCCAGGACCCCCCCCAGCCCCCTCCCCAACCCTTTCCCCCCCTCCCCAGCCCCTCAGTTCCTTCCCCAGCCCCTCAGGACCCTCTCAGGACCCCCCCAAACCCCTCAGTTCCCCCCCCAAGCCCCCTCCCCAACCTTTTATTTTTATTTTTGTCTTTATTTTTATTTTATTTCCCCCCCCCCAGGTGAAAGTGATCCTGGGGGAGGACCGGGAAGCCACCGGGATCCTGCTGAGCATCGATGGGGAGGACGGGATCGTCCGGATGGACCTGGAGGAGCAGCTGAAGATCCTCAACCTCCGCTTCCTGGGGAAGCTGCAGGAACCCTGAGAGACCCCCCCCCAAATCCCTAAACCCCCCCCCGAACCCCTAAACCCCCCCCCGAACCCCTAAACCACCCCCCTGAACCCCCTTTCCCATCCCCACTCCCCCCTTTCCCCTTTTTCTCCTCTTGGGATTTTCAGGTTTCCCAATAAAAAAAAATCAATAACTGGGGGTGCAGACCCCCCCCCAACCCCCCCAGAACTGTCAGCTCTGAGCCCCCCAACCCGCGGGGGGGTCCTGGGGGGTTTGGGGGGGGTCAGGGAGGGGGGGATCTTGGGGTTCTAGGGGGTATTGAGGGAGCTGGGGGGGTCCTGGGGGGCTTGGGGAGGGGGTTTGGGGGGAGTTTTGGGGGGTTGGGGGGGTCTTGGGGGGTTTGGGGGCTGAGGGGGCTTGGGGTTGGGGGCTAGGGGGTTGGGGGAGTTGGGGTTGGGGGGGCTGAGGGGGTCTTGGGGGGGGGGGGTTGGGGGGGTCTTGGGGGGTTTGGGGGGCTGGGGGGGGGGATCTTGGGGTTCTGGGGGTATTGGGGGAGCTGGGGGTGTCCTGGGGGGCTTGGGGGGGCTGAGGGGGTCTTGGGGGGTTTGGGGGGGGTCAGGGAGGGGGGGATCTTGGGGTTCTGGGGGGTGTTGGGTGGGCTGGGGGGGTCCTGGGGGGCTTGGGGGGGCTGAGGAGGTCTTGGGGAGGGGGCTAGGGGGGGTTTGGGGGTCTTAAGGGGTTTGGGGGTCAGGGAGAGGGGGATCTTGGGGTTCTGGGGGTATTGGGGGAGCTGGGGGTCCTGGGGGCTTGGGGGCTGAGGGGTCTGGGGAGGGGTTGGGGGTTGGGGGTCTTGGGGTTTGGGGGCTGGGGGATCTTGGGGTTCTGGGGGGTATTGGGGGAGCTGGGGGGGTCCGGGGGGGTTTGGGGGGGCTGAGGGGGTCTTGGGGAGGGGGCTTGGGGGGGTTTGGGGGGGTCAGGGAGGGGGGGATCTTGGGGTTCTGGGGGGTATTGGGGGAGCTGGGGGGGTCCTGGGGGGCTTGGGGAGGGGGTTTGGGGGGAGTTTTGGGGGGGTCTTGGGGGTTTTGGGGGGCTGAGGGGGCTTGGGGAGGGGCTTGGGGGCGGGGATTGGGGGTTGGGGGAGTTTTGGGGGGTTGGGGGGGTCCTGGGGGTTTGGGGGGGCTGAGGGGGTCTTGGGGAGGGGGCTGGGGGGGTCTTGGGGGGTTTGGGGGGGATCTTGGGGTTCTGGGGGGTATTGGGGGAGCTGGGCGGGTCCTGGGGAGGGGGCTTGGGGGGGGTTGGGGGGTTGGAGGGGGTTCTGGGGGGGCTCTGGGGGGGTATTGAGGGGTCTGGGGGGGTCCTGGGGGTCGGGGGGGGGGGGGGGGTGCAGACCCCCTGCCCCACACTTCCGGGTTTGCCCCACACTTCCGGGTTTGCCCCACACTTCCGGGTTCCGCCCACCTCCTGGCGCCTTTAGCCCCTCCCCTTCCTCTTTCCTCCTCCTCCTCCCATTGGCTCTCCCAGCGCTGTCCCCGCCTCTTCCCCCCCCCTCTCCCATTGGCCGCCTCCTCCTCTCCGCCGCTCTCTGATTGGCTCTGCTGGGCTTGGGGGGGGGCGTGGCCTGAGCGCGGTGCTCACCGGGAAGATGGCGGCGGCCAAAGGGCTCCGGGCTGCGGCCTGGGGGGTCCGGGGGCTCCTGGGGACCTCCCGGGGCCTCGCTGCGACCCCCGGGACCGGGACCGGAACCGGAACCGGAACCGGAACCGGGACCGAGAGCCCGAGCGGGCTGAGGGAGCGGCTGCAGCGGCCTCAGGTGGCGGGAAAAGGGACCTGGGGGGGGCGGGGGGGACCCTGAGGGGACCCAAAGGAGCTGAGGGGGTCACGGGGGTCACGGGGGGGTCCCCAAGGGGCTCCTGGGGGTCCCCAAGTGTCCCCAAGGGTCACGGGAGGCTCCTGGGGGTCCCCAAGGGTCACAGGAGGTCCCTGAAGGGGTCCCCAAGAGGCTCCTGGGGGTCCCCAAGGGTCACGGGGGGTCCCCAAAGGTCCCTGGGATGTCCCTGGGGGTCCCCAAATGCCCCCAAGGGTCACAGGAGGTCCCTGGGGGGGTCCCTAAGAGGCCCCTGGGGGTCCCCAAATGTCCCCGGAGGTCCCCAGATGTCCCTGGGGGTCCCAAAGGTCCCCAAAGGCCACGGGAGGTCCCTGGGGGGGTCCCCAAGAGGCTCCTGGGGGTCCCCAAGGGTCACGGGGGGTCCCCAAAGGTCCCTGGGATGTCCCTGGGGGTCCTCAAATGTCCCCAAGGGTCCCTGAGGGTCCCCAAGGGTCACAGGAGGCTCCTGGGGGTCCCCAAAGGTCCCCAAGGGTCACAGGAAGTCCCTGAGGGGGTCTCCAAATGTCCCCAAGGGTCACGAGAGGCCCCTGGGGGTCCCCAGGGGTCACGGGAGGTCCCTGGGGGGGTCCCCAAAGGTCCCTGGGGGTCCCCAAAGGTCCCCAAGGACCACAGGAGGTCCCTGGGGGGGTCCCCAGAGGCCCCTGGGGGTCCCCAAGGGTCACAGGAGGTCCCTGAGGGGGTCCCCAAATGTCCCCAAATGTCCCCAAGGGTCACGAGAGGCCCCTGGGGGTCCCCAGGGGTCACGGGAGGTCTCTTGGGGGGGTCCCCAAAGGTCCCTGGGATGTTCCTGGGGGTCCCCAAAGGTCCCCAAAGGTCCCCAAGGGTCACGAGAGGCCCCTGGGGGTCCCCAGGGGTCACGGGAGGTCTCTGGGGGGGTCCCCGAAGGTCCCCAAGGACCACAGGAGGTCTCTGAGGGGGTCCCTAAGAGGCCCCTGGGGGTCCCCAAATGTCCCCGGAGGTCCCCAGGATGTCCCTGGGGGTCCCTAAAGGTCCCCAAAGGCCACGGGGGGTCCCTGGGGGGGTCCTCAAATGTCCCCAAGTGTCCCCAAGAGGCTCCTGGGGGTCCCCAAGGGTCATGGGGGGTCCCCAAAGGTCCCTGGGATGTCCCTGGGGGTCCCCAAGGGTCTCCAAAGGTCCCCAAGGGTCACAGGAGGTCCCTGAGGGGGTCCCCAAAGGTCCCCAAGTGTCCCCAAGGGTCACGAGAGGCCCCTGGGGGTCCCCAAGGGTCACGGGGGGTCCCTGAGGGGGTCCCCAAATGTCCCTGGAATGTTCCTGGGGGTCCCCAAGGGTCTCCAAAGGTCCCCAAGGACCACAGGAGGTCCCTGAGGGGGTCTCCAAATGTCCCCATGTGTCCCCAAGAGGCTCCTGGGGGTCCCCAAGGGTCACAGGAGGTCCCTGAGGGGGTCTCCAAATGTCCCCAAGGGTCACGAGAGGCCCCTGGGGGTCCCCAGGGGTCACGGGAGGTCCCTGGGGGGGTCCCCAAAGGTCCCTGGGGGTCCCCAAAGGTCCCCAAGGACCACAGGAGGTCCCTGGGGGGGTCCCCAAATGTCCCCAAATGTCCCCAAGGGTCACAGGAGGCTCCTGGGGGTCCCCAGGGGTCACGGGAGGTCTCTTGGGGGGGTCCCCAAAGGTCCCTGGGATGTTCCTGGGGGTCCCCAAGAGGCTCCTGGGGGTCCCCAAGAGGCTCCTGGGGGTCCCCAAGGGTCATGGGGGGTCCCTGAGGGGGTCCCCAAAGGTCCCTGGGATGTTCCTGGGGGTCCCCAAGGGTCCCCAAGGGTCACGAGAGGCCCCTGGGGGTCCCCAGGGGTCACGGGAGGTCTCTGGGGGGGTCCCCGAAGGTCCCCAAGGACCACAGGAGGTCCCTGAGGGGGTCCCTAAGAGGCCCCTGGGGGTCCCCAAATGTCCCCGGAGGTCCCCAGGATGTCCCTGGGGGTCCCTAAAGGTCCCCAAAGGCCACGGGGGGTCCCTGGGGGGGTCCCCAAAGGTCCCTGGGGGTCCCCAAAGGTCCCCAAGGACCACAGGAGGTCCCTGGGGGGTCTCCAAATGTCCCCATGTGTCCCCAAGAGGCCCCTGGGGGTCCCCAAGGGTCACAGGAGGTCCCTGAGGGGGTCCCCAAAGGTCCCTGGGATGTCCCTGGGGGTCCCCAAATGTCCCCAAGGGTCACAGGAGGTCTCTGAGGGGGTCCCTAAGAGGCCCCTGGGGGTCCCCAAATGTCCCCGGAGGTCCCCAGGATGTTCCTGGGGGTCCCTAAAGGTCCCCAAAGGCCACGGGAGGTCCCTGGGGGGGTCCCCAAATGTCCCTGGGATGTCCCTGGGGGTCCCCAAGGGTCCCCAAATGTCCCCAAGGGTCACGGGGGGGTCCCTGAGGGGGTCCCCAAGGGTCCCCAAGAGGCTCCCGGGGGTCCCCCTGTGTCCCCAGCCCCCCCTTTTTCCCTCCCCGTTGTCCCCAGGGCCACCCGGAGCAGGAGGAGGAGGAGGATGGGGACGAAGCTCAGCGCCGAAGGGGACAGGGACAGGGCCAGGGCCAGTTGGGGACAGCCCAGAGGGTGGCCCTGCGCCTGGGGGGGCTGCTGGGGGCTGGCACCGGGCTGGCACTCATCTACATCTTCGGTCAGTGGCCCCAAAACCCCCCAAAACCGCCCCAAAACCACCCCAAAGGTCCCCGAGGGTCCCCAAGTGTCCCCAAAATGGCCCCAAGGGTCCCCAAAGGTTCCCTGAAGGTCCCTGAGTGGCCCTGAGTGTCCCCAGATGTCCCTAAAAGTGTCCCCAAGGGTTCCCTGAAGGTCCCTGAGTGTCCCCAACCCCACCCCAAACCCCCCCAAAACCCCAAAGGTCCCCGAGGGTCCCCAAAGGTCCCTGAGTGGCCCCAAAACGGCCCCAAGGGTCCCCAAAGGTTCCCTGAAGGTCCCTGAGTGTCCCCAGAACGGCCCCAAAACGGCCCCAAGGGTCCCCGAGGGTCCCCAAAGGTCCCTGAGTGTCCCCAAAATGGCCCCAAGGGTCCCCAAAGTTTCCCTGAAGGTCCCCAAGTGGCCCTGAGTGTCCCCAGATGTCCCTAAAAGTGTCCCCAAAGGTTCCCTGAAGGTCCCTGAGGGTCCCCAAGTGTCCCCAAAGGTTCCCCAAGGTCCCTGAGGGTCCCCAAGTGTCCCCAAAGGTCCCCAGGGTCCCCAAGGGTTCCCTGAATGGCCCCAAAGGTCCCCAAGGGTCCCCAGGTGGCCCCAAAGGTCCCTGGGTGGCCCCAAAATGGCCCCAAAACCACCCCAGAGGTCCCCGAGGGTCCCCAAAGGTCCCTGAGTGGCCCCAAGGATCCCCAAAGGTCCCTGAGTGTCCCCAAGTGGCCCCAAAGGTCCCTGAGTGTCCCCAAGGGTCCCCAAGGGTCCCCAAAGGTCCCCGAGTGTCCCCAAAACGGCCCCAAAACCACCCCAAAGGTCCCTGAGGGTCCCCAGGGGTCCCCAAAGGTCCCTGAGTGGCCCCAAAACGGCCCCAAGGGTCCCCAAAGGTTCCCTGAAGGCCCACCCCAACCCCAAACCCACCCCAAAAGGCCCCAAGGGTCCCCAAAGGTTCCCTGAAGGTCCCCAAGTGGCCCTGAGTGTCCCCAGATGTCCCTCAAAGTGTCCCCAAGGGTCCCCAGGTGGCCCCAAAGGTCCCTGGGTGGCCCCAAAACGGCCCCAAAACCACCCCAAAGGTCCCCGAGGGTCCCCAAAGGTCCCTGAGGGTCCCCAAATGGCCCCAAGGGTCCCCAAAGGTTCCCTGAAGGTCCCTGAGGGTCCCCAGGGGTCCCCAAAGGTCCCTGAGTGTCCCCAAAATGGCCCCAAAACCACCCCAGAGGTCCCCGAGGGTCCCCAAAGGTCCCTGAGGGTCCCCAGGGGTCCCCAAAGGTCCCTGAGGGTCCCCAAGGGTCCCCAGGTGGCCCCAAAGGTCCCTGGGTGGCCCCAAAATGGCCCCAAAGGTCCCCGAGGGTCCCCAGGGGTTCCCAGAGGTCCCTGAGTGTCCCCCAAATGTCCCTAAAAGTGTCCCCAAGTGTCCCCAAAAGGTCCTTGAATGTCCCCAAGGGTCCCCAAATGTGCCCCCCAAGTGTCCCCAAGGGTCCCCAAGTGTCCCCTCCTCACCCCCCCCCCTCTCCCCCAGGCAGCAACGCGGTGGACGAGCACGGGCAGAAGGTGAGGGGGGACCCCAAAGGGGGGGACAGTCCCCAAAAGGGGGGGACAGTCCCCAAGGGGGGGGACAGTCCCCAAGGGGGGGGGACAGTCCCCAAAAGGGGGGGACAGTCCCCAAGGGGGGGGGACAGTCCCTAAAAGGGGGTGACAGTCCCTAAAAGGGGGGTGGCTGTCCCCAAAAGGGGGTGACAGTCCCCAAGGGGGGGGACAGTCCCCAAAAGGGGGGGACAGTCCCCAAGGGGGGGGGACAGTCCCTAAAAGGGGGTGACAGTCCCTAAAAGGGGGGGACAGTCCCCAAAAGGGGGGGGACAGTCCCTAAAAGGGGGTGACAGTCCCCAAAAGGGGGGGACAGTCCCTAAGGGGGGGGGACAGTCCCCAAAAGGGGGGGACAGTCCCCAAAAGGGGGGGACAGTCCCCAAGGGGGGGACAGTCCCTAAAAGGGGGTGACAGTCCCTAAAAGGGGGGGACAGTCCCCAAAAGGGGGGGACAGTCCCCAAAAGGGGGGGACAGTCCCCAAAAGGGGGGGGACAGTCCCCAAAAGGGGGGGACAGTCCCTAAGGGGGGGGACAGTCCCTAAAAGGGGGGGACAGTCCCCAAAAGGGGGGGGACAGTCCCCAAGGGGGGGGGACAGTCCCTAAGGGGGGGGACAGTCCCCAAAAGGGGGGGACAGTCCCCAAAAGGGGGGGGACAGTCCCTAAGGCCGGGGGGGTCCCAAGGGGGAGTCCCTAAGGGGGGTCCCTAAAAGGGGGGGTCCCAAGGGGGGGGAGTCCCAAAAGGGGGGGGACAGTCCCCAAAAGGGGGGGACAGTCCCTAAGGGGGGGACAGTCCCCAAAAGGGGGGGGACAGTCCCCAAAAGGGGGGGGACAGTCCCTAAAGGGGGGGGACAGTCCCCAAAAGGGGGGGGACAGTCCCAAAAGGGGGGGACAGTCCCAAGGGGGGGGACATCCCAAGGGGGGGACAGTCCCCAAGGGGGGGGACAGTCCCCAAAAGGGGGGGACAGTCCCCAAGGGGGGGGACAGTCCCTAAGGGGGGGGACAGTCCCCAAAAGGGGGGGACAGTCCCCAAGGGGGGGGACAGTCCCTAAGGGGGGGGACAGTCCCTAAAAGGGGGGTGACAGTCCCCAAAAGGGGGGGGACAGTCCCTAAGGGGGGGGACAGTCCCTAAAAGGGGGGGACAGTCCCCAAAAGGGGGGGGACAGTCCCCAAAAGGGGGGTGGCAGTCCCCAAAAGGGGGGGACAGTCCCTAAAGGGGGGGGACAGTCCCCAAGGGGGGGACAGTCCCCAAAAGGGGGTGACAGTCCCTAAAAGGGGGGGACAGTCCCCAAAGGGGGGGGGACAGTCCCCAAGGGGGGGGACAGTCCCCAAAAGGGGGGGGACAGTCCCCAAGGGGGGGTGACAGTCCCTAAAAGGGGGGGGACAGTCCCTAAAAGGGGGGGGACAGTCCCAAAAGGGGGTGACAGTCCCCAAGGGGGGGGACAGTCCCCAAAAGGGGGTGACAGTCCCCAAAAGGGGGTGACAGTCCCTAAGGGGGGGTGTCTGTCCCCAACCCCCCCATTTCCGGGCCCTTTTTGGGGGGGTTGGTGACACGGGGGGGGGGGGAGGGGACATCAAAGGGCTCAGAGGAAGCGAAGTTGTCACCTCCCTGGGAAGTGGCCCCTTTGTCACTCCTGCTGGCCACACCCCCAACACCACCCCCATCGTGTCCCCAACAGATCCGGATAGTTCGATGAGTGAATCAATGAGGGGAGGTGACAGGGGGACAATGGGGGAGGTGACAATGGGGGGGGACAAAGGGGGGAGGTGATAGGGGGGTGACAATGGGGGGGGGACAAGAGGGGGGTGACAAAGGGGGGACAAGGGGAGGTGACAAGGGGGGGACAGAGGTGAGGGGGGGAGGTGATGGGGGACAATGGGGGGGGGACAAGGGGGAAGTGACAATGGGGGGAAGAGGGGTGACAAAGGGGGGACAAGGGGAGGTGATAAGGGGGGGACAAGAGGGGAGGGGGGGAGGTGATGGGGTGACAATGGGGGGGGACAAGGGGGGGGAGGTGACAAGGGGAGGTGATAGGGGGTGACAATGGGGGACAGGGGACAAGGGGGGTGACAATGGGGGGACAAGAGGGGGTGACAAAAGGGGGACAAGGGGGGGTGATAAGGAGGGGAGGTGACGAGGGGGACAATGGGGGAGGTGACAATGGGGGACAAAGGGGGAGGATAGGGGGTGACAATGGGGGACAAGGGGGAGGTGACAATGGGGGGACAAGGGGGGGGTGACAATGGGGGGGGACAAAGGGGGAGGGTGACAAGAGGAGGGGAGGTGACAAAGGGGGGAGGTGATGGGGGGGTGACAATGGGGGGACAAGGGGGGGGAGAAGGGTGACAATGGGGGGGACAAGAGGGGGGTGACAAAGGGGGGACAAGGGGAGGTGATAAGGGGGGGACAAGAGGGGAGGGGGGGAGGTGATGGGGTGACAATGGGGGGGGGACAAGGGGGGGGGAGGTGACAAAGGGGGGAGGTGATAGGGGGGTGACAATGGGGGGGGACAAGGGGTGACAAGAGGGGGTGACAAGGGGGGGACAAGGGGAGGTGATAAGGGGGGGAGGTGATGGGGGGGACAAAAGGGGGGGGGGGACAAGGGGAGGTGACAAGGGGGGGGGAGGTGGCAGCCCCATCCTTGTCACCCCGGTGTCACCTCCGGGGCTCTCAGTGACATTTTTTCCCTTTTTTCCACCCAAACACGGGGGGGGGGAGGGGTTTGGGGGGGGGTCCCACCCTTTCTGGGGACAGAGGGGACCCCCCAGGTGACCCCAATGTCCCCCCCCAGACCCCGTGGGGCTGCAGCAGCTCAGGAGAACCTACAAGTACTTCAAGGATTACAGACAGGTGGGGGGGCTGGGGGGGCAATTCTGGGGAGGGGGCGTCACCTGGGGGGGGGGGATGTCACCTGAGGGGGGGGGGATGTCACCTGGGGGGGGGGGAAGTGACCCCTGGGGGGTTGGGGTCTTTTCCTGCCCCCTTTTTGGGGTTTCTCCTCTCCCCTTTTTTTGGGGTGGGGGTCCCCATGTGTCCCCCCCCTCTCTGTGTGTGTCTGGGGGGGGTTGGGGTCTTTTTTCCTCCCCCCCTCTTTAGGGTGGGGGTCCCCATGTGCCCCCCCCCCCTCTCTGTGTGTGTCTGGGGGGGGTTGGGGTCTTTTTTCCTCCTCCTTTTGGGGTTTCTCCTCCCCCCTTTATTTTGGGGGGGGGGTTTCTTCCTCCCTTCTCCCCCCCCCTATTTTTTTTTTTGGGGTGGGGGTCCCCACGTGTGCCCCCCCCCTCTCCCCCCCCCAGATGCTGATTGAGCCCACGAGCCCCAAGCTGCTCCCGGACCCCCTGGGGGAGCCCTTTTACCAACCCCCCTACACCCTGGTGCTGGAGCTGACGGGGGTCCTGCTGCACCCCGAGTGGTCGGTGAGAGCCCCAGACCCCCCCCCAAATCACACCCTGTGCCCCCCAGGGGTGACACCCCCCCTGCTGACCCCCCCTGAACCCCCACATCCCCCCAGTGTCCCCCCCCCACTTCCTCCCCCCATGTCCCCCCTGACCCCCCAGTGTCCCCCCTCTGTGCCCCCCCTAAGCTCCCCCCATATCCCCCCATGTCCCCCCACCCCTCTTCCCCCCCCTGACCCCCCCATACCGCCCTCTGTCCCCCCCCAAGCCCCCCCCTATTCCCCTTTGTGTCCCCCCCCCAGGGGGTCCTGCTGCACCCCGAGTGGTCGGTGAGAGCCCCAGACCCCCCCCAAACCACACCCAGTGCCCCCCAGGGGTGACACCCCCCCTGCTGACCCCCCCTGACCCCCCACATCCCCCCAGTGTCCCCCCAATGTGTCCCCCCCTCTGTCCCCCCAACCCAACCCCCCAGTGTCCCCCCCTCTGTCCCCCCCCGAGCCCCCCCATATTCCCCTCTGTGTGTCCCCCCCCCAGGGGGTCCTGCTGCACCCCGAGTGGTCGGTGAGAGCCCCAGACCCCCCCCCAAATCACACCCAGTGCCCCCCAGGGGTGACACCCCCCCTGCTGACCCCCCCTGACCCCCCACATCCCCCCAGTGTCCCCCCCCCACTTCCTCCCCCCATGTCCCCCCTGACCCCCCAGTGTCCCCCCTCTGTGCCCCCCCTAAGCTCCCCCCATATCCCCCCATGTCCCCCCACCCCTCTTCCCCCCCCTGACCCCCCCATACCGCCCTCTGTCCCCCCCCAAGCCCCCCCCTATTCCCCTTTGTGTCCCCCCCCCAGGGGGTCCTGCTGCACCCCGAGTGGTCGGTGAGAGCCCCAGACCCCCCCCAAACCACACCCAGTGCCCCCCAGGGGTGACACCCCCCCTGCTGACCCCCCCTGACCCCCCACATCCCCCCAGTGTCCCCCCAATGTGTCCCCCCCTCTGTCCCCCCAACCCAACCCCCCAGTGGCCCCCCCTCTGTCCCCCCCTAAGCTCCCCCCATATCCCCCCATGTCCCCCCACCCCTCTTCCCCCCCCTGACCCCCCCATACCGCCCTCTGTCCCCCCCCAAGCCCCCCCCTATTCCCCTTTGTGTCCCCCCCCCAGGGGGTCCTGCTGCACCCCGAGTGGTCGGTGAGAGCCCCAGACCCCCCCCCAAATCACACCCTGTGCCCCCCAGGGGTGACACCCCCCCTGCTGACCCCCCCTGACCCCCCACATCCCCCCAGTGTCCCCCCCTCTGAGCCCCCCCATGTCCCCCCTGACCCCCCAGTGTCCCCCCCTTGAGCCCCCCATATCCCCCCCATGTCCCCCCACCCCTCTTCCCCCCCCTGACCCCCCCATACCGCCCTCTGTCCCCCCCCAGCCCCCCCATATTCCCCCCCACATCTCCCCAGTGTCCCCCCCATATTCCCCGTGTCCCCCCCATGTCCCCCCCTGACCCCAATTATCTCCCCCGTGTCCCCCCCCTGAGCCCCCCCATTTCCCCCCAATGTTCCCCTTCATGTCCCCCCCCCTGTGTCCCCCCCACACCCCCCCATTTCCCCCCTCCCCCTTGTGACCCCCCCATCTCCCCCGTGTCCCCCCATCTCCCCTCGTGTCCCCCAACCCCCTTGTGGCCCCCTGACCCCCATGTCCCCCATTTCCCCGTGTCCCCCTGACCCCCGTGTCCCCACCCTGACCCCCAATGTCCCCCCCATTCCCGTGTCCCCCTGACCCCCGTGTCCCCACCCTGACCCCCCAATGTCCCCCATTTCCCGTGTCCCCCCTGTCCCCTGTATCCCCCCCTGACCCCCAATGTCCCCCATTTCCCCCGTGTCCCCTGACCCCCGTGTCCCCCACCCTGACCCCCAATGTCCCCCATTTCCCCGTGTCCCCCTGACCCCCCATGTCCCCCACCCTGACCCCCAATGTCCCCCATTTCCCCCGTGTCCCCCTGACCCCCATGTCCCCACCCTGACCCCCCAATGTCCCCCCCCATTTCCCCGTGTCCCCCCCTGACCCCCCGTGTCCCCCCCCCCAGTTGGTGACTGGTTGGAGGTTCAAGAAGCGGCCTGGGGTGGGGGCTCTGCTGCAGCAGCTCAGCCCCCACTACGAGATCGTCATCTTCACCTCCGAGAGTGGCATGGTGACACCCACGGGGGGGACACGGACACGGGGGGGGGGGACACGGGGGGGGCAGGGGACATGGCAGGATGGGGGGGGAAAGGGGGACATGGGGACAAGGGGGGACATGGGGGGGACAAGGACACGGGGGGGCGGGGGGACACGGGGGGATGTGGGGGATGGGGACACGGGGGGGTCATGAGACACGGGGGGACACGGGGGGGACAGGGACACGGGGGGGGGACACGGGGCGGGCAGGGGACATGGCAGGATGGGGGGGAAAGGGGGACATGGGGGGGAAAGGGACATGGGGACATGGGGGGGACAAGGACACGGGGGGGCGGGGGGACACGGGGGGATGTGGGGGACACGGACACGGGGGGGTCATGGGGGGACGGGATATGGGGGGATAGGGGACATGGGGGGGACACGGGGGACATGGGGGAAAGAGGGGGGGGCATGGGACACGGGGGGACAGGGGGGACACGGGGGGGTCATGAGACACGGGGGGGTCATGAGACATGGGGGGGACAGGGACACGGGGACATGGGGGGACACGGGGGGACAAAAGGACAGTGGGGGGGTCGGGGCCACTTTGGAGAGGGTCGGGGGTCCCTCGGAGGGATCTGGGGGAGTCGGGAGGATCCGGGGGGGACTTGGGGGGGTCGGGGGTCCCTCGGGGGGGTCTCAACCCTTCCCCAGACCGCCTTCCCCCTGATCGACAGCATCGACCCCCACGGCTTCGTCTCCTTCCGCCTCTTCCGTGACGCCACGCGGTACATGGACGGGCACCACGTCAAGGTGGGGGGTCCGGGGGGGTCCTGGGGGGTCTCGGGGGGGTCCTCAGGGTCTGACCCACCCCCCACACCCCCTCTGACCCCTCCCCTTCCCCTCCCCCCAGGACGTTTCCTGCCTGAACAGAGACCCCGCCCGCGTCGTTGTCGTCGATTGTCGCCGCGAAGCTTTTTGTCTCCAGCCCCGCAACGGCCTCGCCCTCCCCCCCTGGGACGGACGCTCCGACGACAGAGCCCTCTACGACCTGGTGGCCTTCCTGAGGAGTGGGTGACACCCCCAGACCCCCCCCTGCACCCCAAAAGGGACCCCAAAACTCCCAGGAGAGAGTGACATCCCCAGACCCCCCTCGAGAGTCCCCAAAGGTCGTGAGATGCCAGGTCCCCTCTTGGGGGGGTCCCCAAGGGTCCCAAAAGCTCCCAGGAGGTCCCCAAAGGTGCCAGGAGGTCCCTTGGGGTGTCCCAGCAGTGGGTGACACCCCCAGACCCCCCCTGTCCCCCAACAGGGACCCCAAAACTCCCAGGAGAGAGTGACATCCCCAGACCCCCCTCGAGAGTCCCCAAAGGTCGTGAGATGCCAGGTCCCCTCTTGGGGGGGTCCCCAGAGGTCCCCAAAGGCGTCAGGAGGTCCCTTGGGGTGTCCCAGCAGTGGGTGACACCCCCAGACACCCCCTGCCCCCCAAAAGGGACCCCAAAACTCCCAGGAAGTTCCCGGGATGTTCCCAGAAGTCATGAGATGCTCACGGGAGTCCCCAAGGCTCCTCTTGGGGGGATTCCAAAAGCTCCCAGGAGGTCCCCAAAGGCGTCAGGAGGTCCCTGGGGTGTCCCAGCAGTGGGTGACACCCCCAGACCCCTCCCCCTGTCCCCCAACAGGGACCCCAAAGTTCCCAGGAAGCTCCTGGGCTGTCCCCAAGAGTTCCCAAGGGTGGTGAGATGCCCATGGGAGTCCCCAAGGCTTCTCTTGGGGGGGGTCCCCAGAGGTCCCAAAAGCTCCCAGAGGTCCCCAAAGGTGCCAGGAGGTCCCTGGGGTGTCCCAGCAGTGGGTGACACCCCCAGACCTCCCCCCTGTCCCCCAACAGGGACCCCAAAACTCCCAGGAAGTTCCTGGGCTGTCCCCAAGAGTCGTGAGATG
Source organism: Archilochus colubris (assembly GCA_023079485.1). Taxonomy (NCBI): domain Eukaryota; kingdom Metazoa; phylum Chordata; class Aves; order Apodiformes; family Trochilidae; genus Archilochus; species Archilochus colubris. Next base: position 130,772 of record JALBCY010000089.1, read on the forward strand.
CTCACGGGAGTCCCCAAGGCTCCTCTTGAGGGGTTCCAAAAGCTCCCAGGAGGTCCCCAAAGGCGCCAGGAGGTCCCTTGGGGTGTCCCAGCAGTGGGTGACACCCTCAGACCCCCCCCTGCACCCCAAAAGGGACCCCAAAACTCCCAGGAAGCTCCTGGGCTGTCCCTGAGGGTCCCCACAGGTTATGAGATGCTCACGGGAGTCCCCAAGGCTCCTCTTGGGGGGTCCCCAGAGGTCCCAAAAGGTCCCAGGAGGTCCCCAAAGGTCCCAGGAGGTCCTTGGGGTGTCCCAGCAGTGGGTGACACCCCCAGACCCCCCCTGTCCCCCAACAGGGACCCCAAAGTTCTCAGGAAGTTCCTGGGCTGTCCCCAAGAGTTCCCAAGGGTGGTGAGATGCCCATGGGAGTCCCCAAGGCTCCTCTTGGGGGGGTCCCCAGAGGTCTCCAAAGGTGCCAGGGGATCCCTTGGGGTGTCCCAGCAGTGGGTGACACCCCCAGACCCCCCATGCCCCCCAACAGGGACCCCAAAACTCCCAGGAAGCTCCTGGGCTGTCCCTGAGGGTCCCCACAGGTTATGAGATGCTCACGGGAGTCCCCAAGGCTTCTCTTGGGGGGGTCCCCAGAGGTCCCCAAAGTTGCCAGGGGGTCCTTGGGGTGTCCCAGCAGTGGGTGACACCCCCAGACCCCCCCTGTCCCCCAACAGGGACCCCAAAACTCCCAGGAAGCTCCCGGGATGTTGCCAGAAGTCATGAGATGCTCACGGGAGTCCCCAAGGCTCCTCTTGGGGGGGTCCCCAGAGGTCCCCAAAGGTCCCAGGAGGTCCTTGGGGTGTCCCAGGTGGGGGTGACCCCCCCAGCCCCCTGACCCCCCCTTTCCCCCCCCCCAGCCATCGCTCTCAGCGGGGTTCAGGACGTGCGGGAGGTGCTGGACAATTACGCGCTGGAGGAAGATCCCCTGGGAGCCTTCAAACGGCGACAAACGCAGCTGGAGGAGGTGACAAAAGGGGGAGGGGGCGTCGTGCCCGTGATGTCCCCACCCCCCCCCCCCGGGGAGGGGTCGTTTGGGTCCTAAAACCCTGATTGGGGTTTTTTTTTTTGGGTTTTTCTTTCCCTCAGGAGCAGCAGCAGCGCTTGAGCGATTTGGCTCAAGGGAAGAAACCCCCGGGGCTCTTCCTGGGGGGGTTGGCCGGGAGGTTTTGGCCACGTTCCAAGCAGCAGTGACGTCACGGCGGTGACGTCACGACGCCAGCAAGATCCCCCCCCTCTCCCCTCCCCTTTACACCCCCCCCTTACCCCCCCACCCCAAGTTTTTATCCAGTAAAAGGGGGGGATTTGTGCCCTCCCCCCCCCTCCTCAAGGGGATTTGGGGGGAGGGGGGATTTGTGCCCTGTCCCCTTCCTCCTCAAGGGGATTTGGGGGGGGAGGGGGGGATTTGGGAGGGGGCTGCGACCCCCAGGTTTGGGGGGGGGGGGGGGTGCGAATAAAACGAGGTGGAGCTGTGGGGGTTGTGTCTTGCTTTGGGGGCTCTGGGTGCCCCTTTTGGGTCTGGGGGCGGGCGGGGGGCGGGGCCATGCCCCGTGGGAATGGGGGGGGGGCGGGGGGCGGAGCTCTGCCCCATAGAAATGGGTCTGGGGGGGACTCGGGGGGCTCAGAACCCGCGGGCCATGGACGCGCTGCTGCTCGGCCCCCTCCTCATCCTCCTCTGGACCCCCCCGGTGAGCGCGACCCCCGGGGAGGGGGGGGCTTGGGGGGGGTCCCAGGAGGGGGTTTGGGATTTGGGGGGGGGGGGTTTGTAGCCGGGGGTTCCTGACCGCTCCCCTTTCCAGGTGCATCCTGCGGGGTGCTGGAGCTGCGGGTGCTGTCGGCGCGGGGTCCGGGGGTTTTGTGGGGTCCTCCTGCTCTCTCGTTTTTCGCCTCTGCCTGCGCCCCCCCGGGGGGGTCGGGTGCAGTTTGGGGGTCGCCCACAGCCCCCCCGGACCCCCCCCCGCTCCTGGAGCCCCCCGAATCCTTCGCCTTCCCTTCGCCTTCCCCTGGCCGGTGAGGACCCCCCCCCAAAAAAAAAAAAAAAAAAAAAAAAAATTCTGTGTCCCCCCCGCCCCCCCCCGGCCTTAGGGTCCAAGGGGGAGCAGCAGAGACCCCCCCAGAGACCCCTCCCCACGATTTTTGCCCCCCCCCCCAGGGCACTGTGTCCCTCGTCATCGAGTCCTGGAGGATGGAGGAGGCCAAAGGGGCGGGGGGTGAGTGGGGGAGGGGGGGTCCTGGGAGGGGGGGGGGTCCGGGGGGCCCATGGGTGCAGACCCCATGGGGGGGGGGGGATGAAGGATAAGGGGGGCAGAGTGCTTGGGGGGTCAAATGGGGGAGGGAAATTTAGGGCTGGGGGGGGCAAAGGGGAGCCCTGAACGGGGGGGAAATTGGGGGATTTTTCCGGGGGTCCCCAGCTGATTTCCCGACCCGAGGTCTCCGGGACCGTTTGGTGTCCCGGGCCGTGTCCCGGCAGCGCCTTTCCCCGGGGGGGCCCTGGCGGGGGGGGTCCGGGGGGGGGCTGCGCTTTGGGATCCGCCTGCGCTGCCGCCCCCCGGCCCGGGGACCCCGATGTGCCCCCCCCCGCCCCCCCCGCCGCCGCTGCGCCCACCGTGAGTACCCTCAGCCCTTGGGGGTGGGGGTCCCTGAGATGGGGAGGGGGGAGGTGGGTGCCCCCCTGACACCCCCTCCCCACTGCCCCCCCCCCCCCAGGAGGGTGCCGGGACCCCTGCCCCCCCCAACCCCCCGGGACCGACGGCAGCGACTGCGCCCACCCCTGCACGGTGAGTGGGGACCCCCACCCCCCACCCCGGGACCCCCCCCCGCCCCGGGACCCCCTCCCTGGGGTCCTCCCGATGCTTCGGGACCCTCCGAGCCCCCCGGGAGGGTGATGGGGGGGGCGGGGGGAGGGGTTCGGTTCCCCCCCCCCCCCATCCCCCCGGTCCCGGTAACGGCGCTGCCCACGCAGGGTCCCGGGAACGACCCCCACGCGCCCCGCTGTGACCCCCCCGGCCCGGAACCGGTACCGGGAGCACCGGGAATGGCAGCGGGAGCAGCACCGGGAATGGCAGCGGGGACACCGGGATCGGTACCGGGAGCCCCGGGAGTGGTACCGGGAGCCCCGGTGCTGACCCCGAGACCCCCGGGAGCACCCGCGGTGGCACCGAGAGCCCCGGTGGTGTCCCCGGGAGCGCTCTCGGTGTCCCCGGTGGTGGCACTGGGACCCCCGGTAGCCCCGGCGGTGGTTCCGGTGGTTCCGGCGGTCCCGGCAGCCCCGGTACCGGCGGCGGCCCCGCTGCCCCCCGGGTCCCGTTTGTCCCCCCCTGTCCCCGAGGTGCCCCCCTCCCCCTGCGCCCTCGGTCCCTGCTTTAACGGCGGCGCCTGCGCCCCCGATCCCGGTACCGGTACCGGTCCGGGGTTCTCCTGCCGCTGCCCCCCCGGGTTCCGAGGGGCCAATTGCGAGCGCCGCAGCGATCGGTGCGCGGAGCAGCGCTGCCAGCACGGTAAGCGGCACCGGGACCGGACCCAACCGAACCGAACCGGGACCGCACGGAACCCCCCCCCCCCCGTGTGGCCCCAATTTCCCCAAATCCCAACAACCCCCCCCCCCAAATCCCCCCCAAACCCCCAAATCCCCCAAAACCCCCAAATCCCCCCAATTCCCCCCCAAATCCCCCCCACTCCCCCACATCCCCAAAACCCCTCAGATCCCCCAAATCCCCCCAACACCCCCCAAGCTCCCCATGGCCCTAAATCCCCCAGCCCCCCAAATCTCCCAATTCCCCCCAAATTCCCCCAATCCCCCAAAATCCCCCAAATTCCCCCAAATCCCCCAAAATCCCCCCAAATTCCCCCAAATCCCCCAAAATCCCCCATGTCCCAAAACCCCCAAACTCCCCCAAACCCCCAAATTCCCCCAATCCCCCCAAACCCCCCAACACCCCCATGTCCCCAAATCCCCAAACTCCCCCCAACCCCCCAACCCCCCAAAATCCCCCAAATTCCCCCAAACCCCAAAATCCCCCAAATCCCCCAAATTCCCCCAATTCCCCCCAACACCCCCATGTCCCCAAACCCCCAAACTCTCCCCAAACTCCCCCAAACCCCCCAAACCCCCCATGTCCCCAAACCCCCCAACACCCCCCATGTCCCCAAACTCCCCCCAAACTCCCCCAAACCCCCAGAATCCCCCAAACCCCCAAAATCCCCCCAAATTCCCCCAAATCCCCCAAAATCCCCCATGTCCCAAAACCCCCAAACTCCCCCAAACCCCCAAAATCCCCCAAATTCCCCCAAACCCCCAACACCCCCCATGTCCCCAAACCCCCAAACTCCCCCCAACCCCCCAAACCCCCAAAATCCCCCAAAATCCCCCAAACCCCCAAAATCTCCCCAATTCCCCCAAACCCCCCAAAATCCCCCATGTTCCCAAACCCCCAAACTCCCCCAAACCCCCAAACTCCCCCCAAACTCCCCCAATTCCCCTAAACCCCCCAAACCCCCCAACACCCCCATGTCCCCAAACCCCCAAACTCCCCCCAACCCCCCCCAAATCCCCCATGTCCCCAAACCCCCAAACTCCCCCCAACCCCCCAAACCCCCAAAATCCCCCAAATTCCCCCAAACCCCCAAAATCCCCCAAACCCCCAAAATCTCCCCAATTCCCCCAAACCCCCCAAAATCCCCCATGTCCCCAAAGCCCCAAACTCCCCCAATCCCCCAAACTCCCCCAAAACCCCCAAATTCCCCCAAACCCCCCAAATCCCCCCAAATTCCCCCAAACCCCCCAACACCCCCCATGTCCCCAAACCCCCAAACTCCAATCCCCAAACCCCCAAAATCCCCAAATTCCACCAATTCCCAACACCCCCATGTCCCCAAACCCCCAAAATCTCCCATCCCCCAAACCCCAAAATCCCCCATGTCCCCAAAGCCCAAACTCCCCAATCCCCCAAACTCCCCCAAACCCCAAATTCCCCCAAACCCCAACCCCAAATTCCCCAAACCCCCCAACACCCCCATGTCCCCAAACCCCCCAACACCCCCAATCCCCCCAAACCCCCCAACACCCCCATGTCCCCAAACCCCCCAACACCCCCAATCCCCCCAAACCCCCCAACACCCCCATGTCCCCAAACCCCCAAACTCCCCCAAACCCCCAAACTCCCCCAATCCCCCAAACCCCCAAAATCCCCCCAAATTCCCCCAATTCCCCCCAACACCCCCCATGTCCCCAAACCCCCAAACTCCCCCAAACCCCCCAAATTCCCCCAAATCCCCCAAATCCCCCAAATCCCCCCAAACTCTCCCAATTCCCCCCAACACCCCCCATGTCCCCAAACCCCCCAACACCCCCCATGTCCCCAAACCCCCAAACTCCCCCAATTCCCCCAAAACCCCCAAACTCCCCCAAAACCCCCAAATTCCCCCAATCCCCCAAATTCCCCCAATTCCCCCCAACACCCCCCATGTCCCCAAACCCCCAAACTCCCCCAAACCCCCCAAATTCCCCCAAATTCCCCCAAATCCCCCAAATCCCCCCAATTCCCCCCAACACCCCCCAAACTCCCCCAAACCCCCAAAATCTCCCCAATCCCCCCAAACCCCCCAAATCCCCCGAATTCCCCCAATTCCCCCAAACCCCCCAAATCCCCCATGTCCCCAAACCCCCAAACTCCCCCAAACCCCCCAAATCCCCCAAATTCCCCCAAATCCCCCCAATTCCCCCCAACACCCCCCAAACTCCCCCAAACCCCCAAAATCTCCCCAATCCCCCCAAACCCCCAAACTCCCCCAATCCCCCCAAACCCCCCAACACCCCCATGTCCCCAAACCCCCAAACTCCCCCAAACCCCCAAACTCCCCCCAAACTCCCCCAATTCCCCCAAACCCCCCCAAATCCTCCATTCCTTCCTCACCCCCCCCCCATTTCCCCCCTCTCCCAGGGGGTCTCTGCGTGGATCCGGGTCCCCCCTCGGTTCCGTTCTGCCGGTGCCGCCCGGGTTTTTCGGGCCGCTGGTGCGAATCGAACCACGACGATTGTTCCCCGAACCCCTGTGCCCACGGGGGAACGTGTCAGGACGGGGCCAACTCCTTCCGCTGCTCCTGCACCTTGGGCTACTCCGGCCCCACCTGTGGCTACCGGACCGACCCCTGCACCCCCTCCCCGTGCCGCCACGGAGCCCCCTGCTACACCCACATCTCGGGGGTCGTCTGCGCCTGCCCCCCCCGCTTCATGGGACCCCTCTGCGAGGAGGAGGTGGGGAGGGGGCTTCTCCCTCCCGGGGGGGGGCTGCGGAGCCAGCAGCAGCAGCAGCCCAGGAGCAGCCCCCCCACCCCCAACCCCATCGCCCTCCTGGGGGTTCTCCCCCTCCTCATCCTCGCCCCGGGGTTGGGGGTGGTGCTGGCGGCGAGGAGGAGGAGGGGGGGGGGACAGAGGTGAGAGGGGGATTAATGGGGGAAATAATGGGGGGTTGGGGAGGGGATGGGGGACAGAGGTGAGGGGGATTAATGGGGGAAATAATGGGGGGTGGGGAGGGGATGGGGGACAGAGGTGAGGGGGATTAATGGGGGAAATAATGGGGGTGGGGAGGGGGATGGGGGGACAGAGGGGAGAGGGGGATTAATGGGGGAAATAATGGGGGTGGGAGGGGGATGGGGGGACAGAGGTGAGGGGGATTAATGGGGGAGTAATGGGGGTGGGGAGGGGATGGGGGACAGAGGTGAGGGGAGGATTAATGGGGGAAAGGAGGAGGGGTGGGGAGGGGATGGGGGACAGAGGTGAGGGGGATTAATGGGGAAATAATGGGGGTTGGGGAGGATGGGGGACAGGAGAGGGGGGTGGGGAAGGGGGATGAGGTGGGGGAGGAGGATGAAATGGGGCAGAGGTGAGGGGGATTAATGGGGGAAATAATGGGGGTTGGGGAGGGGATGGGGGACAGAGGTGAGGGGGAAAATGGGGAATAAAGGGGAGGGGGGGGGGACAGAGGTGAGGGGGGGGGATAAATGGGGGGGGGGAAATAATGGGGGGGGTTGGGGAGGGGGATGGGGGGGGGACAGAGGTGAGGGGGGGGGGATAAAAGGGGGGGGGATGAGGGGGTGTGGGGAGGAGGATGGGGGGGGAAATGGGGGGGCAGAGGTGGGGGGGGGGATAAATGGGGGGGGGATTTGGAGGGGGAGGGGGGGTGAAGGGATTTGGGGGGGTGAAGGGATTTGGGGAGGGGGGGGGAAAGGATTTTGGGGGGGGTCTGCCCGGATGTGGGGGGGGGGTGGGTTGGTGGGGGGGCTTTCCACGGATTTTGGGGAGGGGGTTTTTTGGGGGGGGGTTTCTTACACTTTTTTTTTTTTTTGGGTCAGCAGCCCCACGGAAACCTCGGGGGGGGCTCAGCCCGAAGTGACCCCGGGAAGGGAGAGGAGACCCCCGAGAGCCTCTGCCACGCGGGTGAGACCCCCCCAGACCCCCCCAATCCCCCCACCCCCAGACCCCCCATTACGACCCCAGACCCCAACTCATTAACTCCCATTTTCCCCAGGTGTGACCCCCCGGCGGTGACGACCCCCAGAAGACTCCCGCCCCCAAAAGACGACTCACCCCCCACCCCGATTCCCGGGGTGGCTTTTGCCATAAACCCATTTCTGGAGAGTTTCGTGTCCGCGGCATTTAATGGGGGCATAGCCGCCTCCCCATCTCGCTCCCGCTCTCGGCGCTCGATTGCTTCCGCCTCCCCCCCCCCCTCCCCTCCCCGTGGGGGTGATTGGCAGCGCTCTCAGCCAATCAGAATCGAGGGGCGGGGCGAAGGAGGGGGCGGTGCAGCCAATGGGAGCGCGGGGGGGGAGGCGTGGGAGCGGCGGGAGCCATGAAGTGAGGGGGGGGAGGGGGGGGAGATTGGGGGGATCTGGGGGTCTGGGGGTCTGGGGGATCCGGGAGGGATCTGGGAGAGATTCAGGAGGGGTCCTGGGCCCGGGAGGGTTGGGGAGCTGGGGGATCCGGTGGAACTGGGTCCTGGGATCTGGGGGATCCAGGGATTGGGGGTCTTGGGATGGGGGATCCTGGGGTTTGGGGGATCGTGGGGATCGTGGGGTCCTGGGATTGGGGTCTTGGGGATTTGGGGGATCATCTGGGAATCGGGGGATGGGGGGTCTCAAGGGGGATCCGGGGCTTGGGGATCCAGGGGGATTGGGATCTGGGGGTCTGGGATTCCTGGGGATCCGGTGGGAATCGTGGGGGGGGATCGTGGGGGGATCCAGGGGGATTGGGGGGGGTCTTGGGAAGGGGGATCCTGGGGGGGAATCGTGGGGGGGTCCTGGGGGATTTGGGGGGGGGATCTGGGGGGGATCCAGGGGGATTCCTGGGGGGGATCCGGTGGGAATCGTGGGGGGGTCCTGGGAGGATCTGGGGGGGATTTGGGGGGGTCTTGGGAAGGGGGATCCCAGGGGGATCTGGTGGGAATCATTGGGGGGGATCTGAGGGGATCCAGGGGGATTTGGGGGGGTCCTGGGGGGGGTCTTGGGAAGGGGATCCTGGGGGGGAATCGGGGGGGGGGGTCCGGGGGGAATCGTGGGGGGGATTCAGGGGGATTTGAGGGGGGGGATCCGTGGAAGGGGACCCTGGGGGGGGAGATCCTAGGGGGGGGAATCCGTGGGGGGATCTCGGGGGGGTGTTTGGGGAGGTCCTGGGTGGGTTTCGGGGTTGCTGAGCCCCCAGATCCCGATGGATCCCAAACCCCACGGGATTGGCACCGAGCGGATCCCCCCCCCCAGATCCCATCCCCCCCCAGATCCCATCCCCCCCAAATCCCCCCCCAGACGTATCCAGGGGGGTGTTGGGTGTTTGGGGGGTGGGTTTGTGGTTTGAGTGGATCCCGTGGGATCCCTCGTGGGAATCCTGTGTGTGTCCCCCCCCCCCCCTGTCCCACCCCCCCAGGCTGAACGTGGACGGGCTCCTGGTGCTCTTCCCCTACGAGTACATCTACCCCGAGCAGTTCTCCTACATGCTGGAGCTCAAGAGGACCCTGGATGCCAAGGTGGGATCGGGTTTGGATCCATTTGGGGTGGGGGGATCCCTTGGGGGGACCCCCTGAGCTCTGATTCCCCCCCCCCCCAAACAGGGTCACGGGGTCCTGGAGATGCCCTCGGGGACAGGGAAAACGGTGTCCCTGCTGTCCCTCATCGTGGCCTACCAAAAGGTGAGTCCCCAAAGGGTCCCTGGGGATCCCCAGTGGATCCCAGTGGATCCCAGTGACCCCCCCTGCCCCCCCCCAGGCTCACCCCCTGGAAGTCACCAAGCTGATTTACTGCTCCCGGACGGTGCCCGAGATCGAGAAGGTGAGGAGAGGGGGGGGGGTGTGAGAACCAAGTAAAAAGGAAATAAAGGGGGGGGGTTGGGGATCCCAAAAGGGATCCCTGGGGATCTGTTTGATCCCCTCTCCAGGTGGTGGAGGAGCTGAGGAAGCTCCTGGAGTGCTACGAGAAGGAGGAGGGGGAGAAGGGAGCGTTCCTGGGGCTGGCGCTGAGCTCCCGGAAAAACCTCTGCATCCACCCTGAGGTGGGGATCTGGGGGGATCCCGGGGGATCTGGGGGGATCCCAGGGGATCTGGAGGGGTTTGGGGGGGTCTGAGGGGATATGAGGGAGATCTGGGGGGATCCCGGGGGATCTGGGGGGATCCCAGGGGATCTGGAGGGGTTTGGGGGGGTCTGAGGGGATATGAGGGAGATCTGGGGGGATCCCAGGGATCTGGGGGGATCCCAGGGGATCTGGAGGGGTTTGGGGGGGTCTGAGGGGATATGAGGGAGATCTGGGGGGGGTTTAGGGGGGTCTGAGGGGATCTCGGGGGGTTTGGGGGAATCTTAGGGGATCTGAGGGAGATCTGGAGGGGTTTGGGGGGATCTGGGGGGATCTGAAGGGGTTTGGAGGGGGTTTGGGATCTGTGGGGATCTGGGGAGGGATCTGTGGGGATCTGGTGTGTGGGTGATCCTGAGGGATCTGGGGGGGAATCTGGGGTGGTTTTGGGGGAGGGGGGAGTTGGGGGGGGTCAGGTGGGGGATCCTGTGGGATCTGGGGGGGAGATCCTGGGGGATTGGAGGGGGGGATCAGGTGGGGGATCCAGGGGGATTTGGGGGGTCAGGTGTGTGATCCTGTGGGATCTGTTGGGTGATCCTGTGTGACCTGGGGGGGGGTCTGGGGGTTGATCCAGTGGGATCTGGGGGTTGATCCCCTGGGATCTGTCGGGTGATCCCCTGGGATCTGCTGGGATCAGGTCTCAGCCCTGCGCTTTGGGAAGGAGCTGGACAGTCGCTGTCTCTCCCTCACCGCCTCCTACGTCCGGGCCCGGCGCCTGCAGGACCCCTCCCTGCCCCACTGCAGCTTCTTCGAGGTGGGATCCCCCCCCCCAGATCACCAGGGATCTCCTCAGACCCCCCCTGATCCTCTCCAAACCCCCCCAGATCCCTCTGGACCCCTCCAGATCCCCCCTGATCCCCTCAGTCCCTTCAGATCCCCCCTGATCCCCTCAGTCCCTTCAGATCCCCCCTGATTCCCCCTCTGATCCTCCCAGATCCCCTCTGATCCCCCCCTCAATCCCCTCAAACCCCCCCAATCCCCTCTGATTCCCCTCCCTGATCCTCTCAATCCCCCCAGATCCCCTCAATCCTTTCAGATGCCCCCAGCTCCCTTCAGATCCCCCCAGACCCCTTCTGCTTCACCCCCTGATCCCTTTGGACCCCTCCAGATCCCCCCAGATCCCCTCTGATTCCCCCTCTGATCCCCCCAAGTCCCCTCTGATCCCCCCCAGATCCCCTCAATCCCTTCAGATCCCCCCCCAGATGCCCTCTGATGCCCCTCTCAATCCCTTCAGATCCCCTCAACCCCCCCAGATCCCTTTAGACCCCCCCAGATCCCCTCTGATCCCCCCAGATCCCCTCAATCCCCCCAGATCTCCCCGAGATCCCCTTTGATCCCCCCAGATCCCCTCTGATCCCCCCAGATCCTCTCTGTTCCCCCCAGATCCCCTCTGATCCCCCCAGATCCCCTCAACCCCCCCAGATCCCTTTAGACCCCCCCCAGATCCCCTCTGATCCCCCCAGATCCCCTCTGATCCCCCCAGATCCCCTCAATCCCCCCAGATCTCCCCGAGATCCCCTTTGATCCCCCCAGATCCCCTTTGATCCCCCCAGACCCTCTCTGTTCCCCCCAAGTCCCCTCTGATCCCCCCCAGATCCCTTCAATCCCTTCAGATCCCCCCCAGATGCCCTCTGATGCCCCTCTCAATCCCTTCAGATCCCCTCAACCCCCCCAGATCCCCTCAACCCCCCCAGATCCCCTCTGATCCCCCCAGATCCCCTCTGATCCCCCCAGATCTCCCCGAGATCCCCTTTGATCCCCCCAGATCCCCTTTGATCCCCCCAGATCCTCTCTGTTCCCCCCAGATCCCCTTTGATCCCCCCAGATCCTCTCTGTTCCCCCCAGATCCCCTCTGATCCCCCCAGATCCCCTCAACCCCCCCAGATCCCTTTGACCCCCCCCCAGATCCCCTCTGATCCCCCCAGATCCCCTCTGATCCTCCCCCGATCCCCTCAATCCCCCCAGATCTCCCCGAGATCCCCTTTGATCCCCCCAGATCCCCTTTGATCCCCCCAGGTCCCTTCTGATCCTCCCCCAGATCCCCTCAATCCCTCCAGCTCCCCTCAGATCCCTCCAACCCCCCCTCTGATCCCCCCTGATCCCCCCCAACCTCCCCTGATCCCCCCTGATCCCCTCAGATCCCTCCTGATCCCCCCCAATCCTCACTGATCCCCCCTGGTCCCCCCTGATCCCCCCTGATCCCCTCAGATGCCTCCTGATCCCCCCTGATCCCCCCCGATCCTCTCTGATCCCCCCTGGTCCCCCCCGACCTCCCCTGATCCCCCCCAATCCTCACTGATCCCTCCCAATCCCCCTCGATCCCCCCAGATCCCTCCAGATCCCCCCAAATGCCCCCAAATTTCCCCAGATCCCCCCAGATCCCTCCCAGATCTCCTCAGACCCCCCCTGATCCCCCCAACCTCCCCTGATCCCCCCCAATCCTCACTGATCCCTCCTGATCCCCCCAGCTCCCCTCAGATCCCCCCCACATCCCCCCCAGATCCTTTCATATCCCCCCAAATCCCCCCAGATCCCTCCAGATCCCCTCAGACTCCCCCTGATTCCCCCCAATCTCCCCAGATCCCCCCCAAATCCCCTCAGATCCCCCCCAGATCCCCCCAGACCCCCCCAGATCCCCTCTTCTCCTCCCTGTCACCTCCCCCCAAGCCCCCTCACCTCTCCTTTGGGGTCCCCCCCTCTCCCCCCTTTTATTTTTTTCCACTTTAACCCCCAGGATCTTTTCCCCCCGAGGCCAAATTCTCCTTTTTTAGGAACTTTGAACTCATTTTGCATCATTTCCCCCCAGGAATTCGACTCCCAGGCCCGGGATTCCCCTCTGCCCTTTGGGATCTACAACCTGGATGATCTCCGGGCTCTGGGTCGGCACCGGGGCTGCTGCCCTTACTTCATGGCCAGATACTCGGTACCAGGGGGAGGTTCTAGAAGGTTCTGGAAGGTTCTGGGAGGCTCTGGGGGGGGGTCCCAGGTGTCCCCTGAACGCCCCCTTCCCTCCTGGGCACAGATCCTCCACGCCAACGTGGTGGTTTACAGCTACCACTACCTCCTGGATCCCAAGATCGCCGACCTGGTCTCCAAGGAGCTCTCCAGGAAATCCGTCGTGGTTTTCGATGAGGCTCACAACATCGGTGGGGTGCAGGCCCCCCCTCACCCCCCTGATCCCCCCTGACCTCCCCTGATCCCCCCTGATCCCCTCAGATCCCTCCTGATCCCCCCTGGTCCCCCCCAACCTACCCTGATCCCCCCTGATCCCCTCAGATCCCTCCTGATCCCCCCTGATCCCCCCCAATCCTCACTGATCCCCCCTGATCCCCCCTGATCCCCCCTGACCCCCCTGATCCCCCCCAACCTCCCCTGATCCCCCCTGATCCCCTCAGATCCCCCCCAACCTCCCCTGATCCCCTCAGATCCCTCCTGATCCCCCCCGATCCCCCCCGATCCCCTCTGATCCCCCCTGGTCCCCCCCGACCTCCCCTGATCCCCCCTGATCCCCCAGACCCCCACCCCCTGATCCCCTCAGATCCCTCCTGATCCCCCCTGATCCCCCCCGATCCCCTCTGATCCCCCCTGATCCCCCCCGACCTCCCCTGATCCCCCCTGATCCCCTCAGATCCCTCCTGATCCCTGATCCCCCTAGATCCCCTCTGATCCCCCCTGATCCCCAGATCCCTCCTGATCCCCTGATCCCCCTGATCCCTCAGATCCCTCCTGATCCCCCAGTCCCCCAATCCTCATGATCCCCCTGATCCCCCTGATCCCCCTGATCCCCCTGATCCCCTGGTCCCCCAACCTCCCTGATCCCCTGATCCCTCAGATCCCCCAACCTCCCCTGATCCCCTCAGATCCCTCCTGATCCCCCCCGATCCCCCCCGATCCCCTCTGATCCCCCCTGATCCCCCCCGACCTCCCCTGATCCCCTCAGATCCCTCCTGATCCCCCCTGATCCCCTCAGATCCCCCCTGATCCCCCCCAACCTCCCCTGATCCCCCCTGATCCCCTCAGATCCCTCCTGATCCCCCCCGATCCCCCCTGACCTCCCCTGATCCCCCCTGATCCCCTCAGATCCCTCCTGATCCCCCCTGATCCCCCCCAATCCTCACTGATCCCCCCTGATCCCCCCCAACCTCCCCTGATCCCCCCTGATCCCCTCAGATCCCTCCTGATCCCCCCCAATCCTCACTGATCCCCCCTGGTCCCCCCTGATCCCCCCTGATCCCCTCAGATCCCTCCTGATCCCCCCTGATCCCCCCCGATCCTCTCTGATCCCCCCTGGTCCCCCCCGACCTCCCCTGATCCCCCCCAATCCTCACTGATCCCTCCCAATCCCCCTCGATCCCCCCAGATCCCTCCAGATCCCCCCAAATGCCCCCAAATTTCCCCAGATCCCCCCAGATCCCTCCCAGATCTCCTCAGACCCCCCCTGATCCCCCCAACCTCCCCTGATCCCCCCCAATCCTCACTGATCCCTCCTGATCCCCCCAGCTCCCCTCAGATCCCCCCCACATCCCCCCCAGATCCTTTCATATCCCCCCAAATCCCCCCAGATCCCTCCAGATCCCCTCAGACTCCCCCTGATTCCCCCCAATCTCCCCAGATCCCCCCCAAATCCCCTCAGATCCCCCCCAGATACCTTCAGATCCCCCATGATCCCTCCCAATCCCCCCTGATCCCCCCACATCTCCCCCAAATCCCTTCAGATCCCCCCCAGATCCCCCCTGTTCCCCCCATATCCCCTTCAGATCCCCCCAGATCCCCTTCAGATCCCCCCCAGCCCCCCTCAGAACCCCCCAGATCCCCCCAGACCCCCCCCTGATTCCCCCCAATCCCCCCAGCTCCCCCCAGATCCCTTTGTATCCCCCCAGATCCCCTCAGATCCTCCTCAAATCCCCCCAGATCCCCCCCAGATCCTTTCAGACCCCCAGATCCCCTCCAGATCCCCCCCCAGCTCCCCTCAGATCCCCCCAGATCCCTCCAGGTCCCCTCAGACTCCCCCTGATTCCCCCCAATCCCCCCAGACCCCCCCCAAATCCCCTCAGATCCCCCCGTGATCCCCCCAGATACCTTCAGATCCCCCCTGATCCCTCCCAATCCCCCCACATCTCCCCCAAATCCCTTCAGATCCCCCCAGATCCCCTTCAGATCCCCCCCAGCCCCCCTCAGAACCCCCCAGATCCCCTTCAGATCCCCCCAGACCCTCCCTGATTCCCCCCAGTCCCCCCAGCTCCCCCCAGATCCCTTTGTATCCCCCCAGATCCCCTCAGATCCTCCTCAAATCCCCCCAGATCCCCCCCAGATCCTTTCAGACCCCCGGATCCCCTCCAGATCCCCCCCCAGCTCCCCTCAGATCCCCTCCAGATCCCCCCCAGCTCCCCTCAGATCCCCCCAGATCCCTCCAGATCCCTTCAGACTCCTCCTGATTCCCCCCAATCCCCCCAGATCCCCCCCAAATCCCTTCAGATCCCCCCAGATCCCCCCCAGCTCCCCTCAGAACCCCCCAGCTCCCCTTCAGATCCCCCCAGACCCCCCCCTGATTCCCCCCAATCCCCCCAGCTCCCCCCAGATCCCTTTGTATCCCCCCAGATCCCCTCAGATCCTCCTCAGATCCCCCCAGCTCCCCCCCAGATCCCCCCCCAGCTCCCCTCAGATCCCCCCAGATCCCTCCAGATCCCTTCAGACTCCTCCTGATTCCCCCCAATCCCCCCAGATCCCCCCCAAATTCCTTCAGATCCCCCCAGATCCCCCCCAGATCCCCTCAGATCCCCCCAGATCCCCTCCAGACCCCCTCTGATCCCCCCCCCAGACAACGTCTGTATCGATGCCATGGGTGTCACCATCACCCGACGCACCCTGGATCGCTGCCAGAGCAACGTGGCCACGCTGCAGGACACCATCCAGAGGTGGGGACACCACTGACACCCCCCTGTCACCCCCCGTGCCACCCCCTGTGTCACCCCCTGTGCCCCCCCCCGTGTACCACCCCCCTGTCACCCCCCTGTACCACCCCCCTGTCACCCCCCTGTGCCACCCCCTGTGTCACCCCCCCTGTGCCACCCCTCTGCCACCCCCTCTTCTCCCCCTCTCTGTCACCCCCTCTGTCACCCCCAATGTCCCCTTCCCCCCCTGACACCCCCCTTGTCCCCTCCTGTCCCCCCCCCGTGTTCCCCCAGTGTTCCTCTGTCCCTGTCCCCCACTCCCTGTCCCCATCCCCATGTCCCCACATCCCTGTCCCTGTCCCCCTGTCCCCATCCCTGTCCCCATCCCCATGTCCCCACATCCCCATCCCCCTGTCCCTGTCCAGATCCCTGTCCCCACGTCCCCATCCCTATCCCTGTCCCCCTGTCCCCATCCCTGTCCCTGTCCCCACATCCCCGTCCCCCTGTCCCTGTCCCCATGTCCCTGTCCAGATCCCTGTCCCCCTGTCCCCATCCCTGTCCCCACATCCCTGTCCCTGTCACTGTCCCCCTGTCCCCACGTCCCCATCCCTATCCCTGTCCCCCTGTCCCCATCCCTGTCCCTGTCCCCATCCCTGTCCCCACGTCCCTGTCCCTGTCCCCACATCCCTGTCCCTGTCCCCACGTCCCTGTCCCCATGTCCCCATGTCCCTGTCCCCATGTCCCTGTCCCCATCCCTGTCCCCATCCCCCTGTCCCCCTGTCCCCACGTCCCTGTCCCCACTTCCCTGTCCCTGTCCCCACATCCTTGTCCCCATGTCCCCCTGTCCCTGTCCCCACATCCCTGTCCCTGTCCCCATCCCCCTGTCCCCATCCCTGTCCCCACGTCCCTGTCCCTGTCCCCAGGCTGAAGCTCTCGGACTCTCAGCGTCTCCAGGCCGAGTACCGGCGGCTCCTCCAGGGGCTGCAGGAGGCGGCGCAGGACACGGACCGGTACCTGGGGAACCCGGTTCTGCCCGAGCACATCCTCAGGGGTGAGACCCCCAGGGACACCCCAAAACCCCCCAGGGACCCCCAAATCCCCCCTGTACCCCCAGAAAACCCCAAGGACCCCACAAACCCCCAGGGACCTCCCCAGAGAGGGACCCCAAAAGGTTCGGGTCAGTACCTGGGGAACCCGGTTCTGCCCGAGCACATCCTCAGGGGTGAGACCCCCAGGGACCCCCCAGAACCTCCCAGAGACCCCCAAAAACCCCCAGGGACCCCCAGAACTGCCAGGGATCCTTCAAAACCCTCCTGGGACCCCCCAGCCCCCCCCAGGGATCCCCTAAACCTCCAGGGACCCCCAAAACACCCCCAGGGATCCCCCAAACCCCTCAGGGACCCCCAAAAACCCTGCAGGGACCCCCCAAAACCCCCAGGGATCCCTCAACACCCCCCTTGAGCTCCCCCCCAGACCTTTGGGGTCCCCTCAGCCCCCTCCAGCTGAGGATTTTCTGGGGGTCCCCCAGGTCCTGGGTGTGCTGGGGGTGTCCCCACTCCGCTGGGGGGGGGTCCCTGGGGTTCTGACCCCCCCATTTTCCCCCTCCCCCCCCCCCCCAGAGGCCGTTCCCGGGAGCATCCGAACTGCTGAGCATTTTGTGGGGTTCCTGAGGCGTTTTTTGGGGTACCTGAGGGCTCGGGTCAGGGGGTCCCGGGTGGTCCAGGAGAGCCCCCCCCAATTCCTCAGGGACCTCCACGAGAAGGTTTGCATCGAGAGGAAACCCCTGAGGTGAGGGGGGGACCCCAAAAACAGGAGGGGGACCCCAAAAAGGGGAGGGGGACCCCAAAACGGGGAGGGGGATGCTGAAAAGGGGGTTGGGACCCCAAAAAGAACAGGGGGACCCTGAAAAGGGGAGGAGGGACCCTGAAAAGGGAGAGGGGGACCCCAAAAAGGGGGTTGGGACCCCAAAAAGAGGAGGGGGACCCTAAAAAGGGGAGGAGGGACCCTGAAAAGGGGAGAGGGGCCATGAAAAGGGGGTTGGGACCCCAAAAAGGGGGGTGAGACCCCTCCCTGGGTGCTCTGTGAGCCCCCTGGGTGGGTTTGGAGCCCCCTGGGTGTGTTGGGGTCTCCTGGGTGTGTTGGGGTCCCCTGGTTGGGTTTGGGGTCCCCTGGGTGTGTTGGGGTCCCCTGGGTGGGTTTGGGGTCCCCTGGGTGTGTTGGGGTCCCCCTGGGTGTGTTGGGGTCCCCTGGTTGGGTTTGGGGTCCCCTGGGTGTGTTGGGGTCCCCTGGGTGGGTTTGGGGTCCCCCTGGGTGGGTTTGGGGTCCCCCTGGGTGTGTTGGGGTCCCCCTGGGTGCCCCGGTTCTGCCCTGGTTCTGTTTGGACCCCCCCCAGGTTCTGCTTGGAGCGGCTCCAGTCCCTGCTCCGCACTCTGGAGGTCTCGGACGTCGCCGACTTCTCGGCCACCAACCTGGTGGCCACGTTTGCCACCCTCGTCAGCACCTACACCAAGGGTGGGGACATCATGGGGGACATCGGGGCGCATTGGGGATGTCGGGGACATTGGGGACATGGGGGGACACTGGGGACATCGGGGATGTCAGGGACGTTGGGGACTTGGGGGATATTGGGGACATTGGGGACATTGAGGGGATATTGGGGACTTGGGGGCACATTGGGGACTTGGGGGACATTGGGGACATTGGGGACTTGGGACGTGGGGGACTTGGGACGACATTGGGGACATCGGGGACATGGGGGACTTGGGGGGACATTGGGGACAAGGGGGGCGTTGGGGACATCAGGGACATTTGGGGACACTGGGGACACCCAAGGGACACAAGGGACACGTGTGGGACATTGGGGACACAAAGGTGATGGGGACACGGGGGACACACCCTGGGTGGTGTCACCCCAGCCTTGGGGACACCCCAGGGTGGGTGTGGGTGGGAGGTGACATCCCCCAATGTCCCCCCCCCCCCAGGGTTCACCATCATCATCGAGCCCTGTGACGAGAGGACCCCGACCCTGCCCAACCCTGTCCTGCACTTCAGGTGACACCAGGGGACACCGGGGGGACACTGGGAGGACACTGGGACATGGAGGGGACACTGGGACATGGGAGGGACATGGGGGGGACACTGGGACATGGGAGGGACATGGGGGGGACATGAAGGAGACACTGGGGGGACACGGAGGGGACATGGGACATTGAGGGAACATGGAGGGGCATGGAGGGGACACTGGGACATGGAAGGGACACTGGGGGGACATTGGGACATGGGGGGGACATGGAGGGGACACTGGGACATGGAAGGGACACTGGGGGGACATTGGGACATGGGGGGGACATGGAGGGGACACTGGGGGGACACAAGGACATGGGGGGGACACTGGGGGGACCCTGGGACATGGGGGGGGGCACTGGGGGGGCATTGGGGAGGCAGAGAGGGGACACAGGGGAACAAGAGGGAGCTGGGGGGACACTGAGGGGACAGGGGTGGAGTGGGGGGTGGCAGTTGTCACCCCAGTGTCCCCTCCCCAGCTGCCTGGACGCCTCCATCGCCATCAGACCCGTGTTCCAGCGCTTCCAATCCGTCATCATCACCTCGGGGGTGGGCACTGTCCCCCCCTGTCCCCAGTGTCCCCTCCTGTCCCTTCCTGAGCCCCCCATCCCCTCTTTCCCCCCCTGTCCCCAGTGTCCCCTCCTGTCCCTTCCTGAGCCCCCCATCCCCTCTTTCCCCCCCTGTCCCCTCCTGTCCCCCCTGTCCCTCCCTGAGCCCCCCCTGTCCCCAGTGTCCCCTCCTGTCCCCCATGCCCCCTCAGTGCCCCCCTCTGTCCCCTTCATGCCCCCCCTACTGTGTCCCCAACGTCCCCACCCCGAGGTGACCGTCCTGTCCCCTCTGTCCCCCAGACTCTCTCCCCGCTGGATTTTTACCCCAAAATCCTGGATTTCCGCCCCGTTACCATGGCAACCTTCACCATGACGCTGGCCCGGCCTTGCCTGTGTCCCATGGTGAGGGGGGGAGTGGGGAGACTGGGGAGGGGGCATTGGGGACACCCCCCCCCCCCAGGTGGTGTCACCTCTGTGTGTGTCCCCCCCCCTGCAGATCGTGGGTCGGGGAAATGACCAAGTGGCCATCAGCTCCAAGTTTGAGACCCGCGAGGACATCGGTGGGGACAGGGGGGACATGGGGACACTGGGGGGTGTGGGGGGACATGGGGGGTGTTGGGGCATTGGGGACATTGGGGGACATGGGGGGCGTTGGGGACAGGGGGGACATTGGGGACGTTGGGGAGACTGAGGAAATGGGGTGCATGGGACATGGAGGACATTGGGGACATGGGGGAGATGGGGGACACTGGAGATGTGGGGGGCAGGGGGGGCATGTGAAATGGGGCGTGGGGGCCACGTGTTCCCCCCGTGTCCCCAACGTCCCCCCCGGTGTCCCCAGCTGTCATCAGGAACTTTGGGACTCTGCTGCTGGAGCTTTCGGCCGTGGTCCCCGACGGCCTCGTCGCCTTCTTCACCAGTTACCAGTACATGGAGAACATCGTGGCCTCCTGGTACGAGCAGGTAGGGGCCCAGGACTGTCCCCAAAACGTGTCCCCAACTCTGTCACTCCCCCCCTACTCCCCAGTGTCACTGTCACCTCCCCAGGGCATCCTGGAGAACATCCAGAGGAACAAACTCATCTTCATCGAGACCCAGGATGGGGCTGAGACCAGCGTGGCCCTGGAGAAGTACCAGGAGGTGGGTGGGGGGGTGGTGGCACCCTGTCCCCCATTGTCACCCTTTTGTCACTCTCCAGGGAGGTGACAATGATTGGGGGGGGGGTGTGGCTCTTTGCAGGCGTGTGAGAACGGGCGTGGGGCCATCCTGCTCTCGGTGGCCCGCGGGAAGGTGTCTGAGGGAATCGACTTTGGTGAGGGGACACCACCAGGAGGTGGCAGGGGACCTGGTGACAAAGGGACCTGGTGGCCCAGGGCCGTTGTCACCCCCGTGTCACCCCTTTTCCTCCCCCCCCCAAAGTCCATCACTATGGCCGCGCCGTCATCATGTTCGGGGTCCCCTACGTCTACACCCAGAGCCGCATCCTGAAGGTGAAGGGGGACAGGGGGGGACAACAGGGGACAGGGGGGGACACAGGGGACATCATGGGGACAGTGGGGGACCCAGGGGACAATGGAGGATCCAGGGGACATTATTTGACCTCATCTAGTGACAACGGGGGCCCAGAGGAGAGGGCGGGGGCAGCCAGGATTCTCTGGGTCCAGAAGCCTCGGGGACCTCTTGGGGGTGAGGGTCCTCAGGGTGTCTCCATGGTGTCCCCAGGCCCGTCTGTCCTACCTGCGGGACCAGTTCCAGCTGAGGGAGAACGAGTTCCTCACCTTCGACGCCATGCGGCACGCGGCCCAGTGCGTGGGGAGGGCTCTGAGGGGCAAGAGTGACTACGGGGTCATGGTGTTTGCTGACAAGGTGGGGACCCAATCAGGGGGCAGCCGGGGGCAATGGGGGCATCAGGGGTAATGGGGGTGTGGGGGGTAAGGGGGCGTGGGGGGCAATGGGGGTGTGGGGGGGCAGTGGGGGCGTGGGGGGTAATGGGGGCGTGGGGGGCAATGGGGAGATCGGGGCCATTGGGGACACGTTGTTGGTGACGTTGATGTCACGTGTCACTGGTGACATTGGTGTCACGTGTCACTGGTGCTGTCGGTGCCGTTTATGCTGTTGATGGCGGCGCTGCCGTTGGTGCCGTTTATGCTGTTGATGACGGCGCTGCCGTTGGTGCCACCGGTGCCGTTTGCTGCGGCGCTGCCGTTGGTGCCATTGGCGCCGTTTGTGACGGCGCTGCCGTTGGTGCCGGCGCTGCTGTTGATGGCGGCGCTGCCGTTGGTGTCACTGGTGCCCTTGGTGACATTGCTGACACGGTGTCCCTGTGTCCCCCCCTGTGTCCCCCCCTGTGCCCCCCCTGTTCCCCTGTGTCCCCCCCATCCCTGTCCCCATCCCTGTCCCCAGAGGTTCAGCCGTGCAGACAAACGTTCCAAGCTCCCGCGGTGGCTGCTCCAGATGTTGCCCCCCGGGGCCGCGCTCAGCGTGGAGGAGGCGGTGGGGACAGCGCGGAGATTCCTGAGAGAGATGGCACAGCCCTTCCCCCAGGTCAGGCCAGTGCTCCCAGTACCTCCCAGTGACTCCCCGGTGACCCCCAGCAACTCCCAGTGGGCCCCAGGGCCTCAGTTTCATCCCTTTATTCCCAGTTTTTCCCCATTTCCACTCTTCCCAGTTCCTCCCAGTTGCCCCCCAGCCCTGTACGGGCTCTGCTGGGGGGTGCCCTGGGTCTCCCAGTTGCTCCCAGTTGCTCCCAGTTCCCCCCCCGTACCCAGGAGGAGCAGCTGGGACTCTCACTGCTGACGTTGGAGCAGCTGCAGGAGGAGGGGATCCAACAGCGGCTGCAGAGCTGCACCCAGACCCTCTGAGACCCCCGGGACCCCAGACCCACAGAGAGACCCATGGAGGGACCCCTGGAGAGACCCCCACCCACTGAGACACCTCCAGAGACCCCCGACCCACAGAGGGACCTCCAGGGGCCCCCGACCCACGGAGAGACCCCTGGAGAGACCCCCACCCACTGAGAGACCTCCAGGGACCCCCGACCCACAGAGGGACCTCCAGAGACCCCCGACCCACAGAGAGACCTCCAGAGACCCCTGACCCACGGAGAGACCCCCGAATAGACCCCTTGGACCCCCACCCACCCACAGACCTATGGAGACTCCAGACCCACGGAGAGAAGCCCCCCAGGGGGACCCCAGACTCACATTGGGCTCCAGGGGGATCCCAGCACCCCCCCCCAGGCTTCTTTTTTGTACTCCTCCCCCCCCCCAATAAATCTGGACCCCCCCTCACCTTGGCCCCCCCTTCACTGCCCCTTTATTGGCACCCGGGACCCCCAGAATCCCCCAGGACCCCCCATTGATGTGTCTTGGGGTTGGTTTTTTTTTGGGGGGGGGGGGGGAGCTTTGCAGCCCCCCCCCCAACCCATGGGTGCCCCCCCCCCTCCCTCCGCCCCTCCCGCACCCCCCAGGGGGGTCCCCTCCTCCCCTCCCCTCCCCCGACATCGGATCCCCCCGGGAAATCGGATCCGACCTAAAAATACCGGGGGGGGGTGGGGGGGGCCGGGGTTGAATTGCCCTGAGCCAGCGGTCACCCCGCCTGCCCCCACACCAGTGCTCCCAGTGCTTCCCAGTTGCACTCAGTGCTCCCCTTTACCCATAATTCCCAGTTGCTCCCATCACTCCCAGTTCCTCCCAGTTGCTCCCATCACTCCCAGTTCCTCCCAGCTGTACCCAGACCCTGCCTGGGTATCCAGTACTGGGTGACTGCAACTCCCAGTTGCTCCCAGTTCCTCCCAGTACGACCCAGTGCTCCCAGAACCTCCCACTGCTCCCAATACTTCCCAGTGCTCTCTGTGTTCCCATTGCTCCCCCTGCTCCCAGTTGCTCCCAGTTCCTCCCAGATCCTGCCCAGGCCCCCAGTACTGCAGCTCCCAGTTCCTCCCAGTTCCTCCCCGTTGCACTCAGTGCTCCCCTTTTCCCATCATTCCCAGTTGCTCCCAGTGCTCCCAGTTGCTCCCATCATTCCCAGTTACACCCAGACCCTCCCCGGGCACCCAGTGACCACACTTCCCAGTTCCACCCAGTTCCTCCCAGTTGCTCCCAGTTCCTCCCAGTTGTGCTCAGTGCTCCCTTTTTCCCATCATTCCCAGTTGCTCCCAGTTGCTCCCATCATTCCCAGTTGCATCCAGACCCTGCCTGGGCACCCAGTGACCGCAATTCCCAGTTGCTCCCAGTTCCTCCCAGTTGCTCCCAGTTCCTCCCAGTTGCTCCCAGTTCCTCCCAGTGTCCCTATGCTCCCATTACTCCCAGTGCTCCCAGTTCAGCCCCTCCCCCACTCGTGGTGCCCCAGGGGGGTTGGGGGGGGGTGGGGGGGTGGCAGGTGCCGGGCCCGCTGCCCACCCGACACCCGACACCGAGGGGGCGGTTCCGGGGGGTCCAAAGGGTCCGAGCGACCCCCGGGGGGCTGAGCCCACCCCCCCCACACCCCACACCCCCCCCCAAGACCCCCCCGGGGGCTCCGGGAGGGGCCGGGGGGGGGATAAAAGGCGGTGGAGGCTCCGGGGACGCTGCCTGCGCCCCCGGTACCGACCCGACCCGACCCGACCCGACCGATCCGACACCACAAGGTAACACCCCCCCCACCCCCCCCCCAAAACCTCACCCCCCCGGGACCCCCAACCAGGACCCCCCCAACCGGGACCCCTCAGAACCTCCCCCACCGGAACCAACCAGGACCCAACCCGGACCCCCCAGGGACCCCCCCAGGACCCCTCAGAACCTCCCCCACCAGAACCAACTGGGACCCAACCCGGACCCCCCCAGGGACCCCCCCAGAACCCCTCAGGACCTCCCCCACCGGAACCAAACGGGACCCCCCCTCCCGGGACCCACTGGGATCCCCCCCAGGGATCAACTGGGACCCCCCCAAACCCCTTGGGACCCCCAGAACCAACTGGGACCCCTGGGACCACCCTGGACCCACCGGATCCACCCCCCCCGGGACCCACTGGGATCCCCCTGGGATCAACGGGGACCCCCCCAGGATCCCTTGGGACCCCCGGAACCAACCGGGACCCCCAGGACCCCCCGAGTCCCCCCACTGGGATCCCCCCAGGGACCCCCCGAACCCATCAGGACCCCCGGAACCAACTGGGACCCCTGGGACTGCCCTGGACCCACCGGAACCCCCCCCCCGGGATCAACGGGGACCCCCCCATGATCCCTGGGGACCCCCAGGACCCCCCGAGTCCCCCCACTGGGATCCCCCCAGGATCAACCGGGACCCCCAACCCCCTCGGGACCCCCTGGACCCCCCCGAGCGGGACCGATTGGACCCCCCAGGACCGGACCCCCTACCCCCCCCCCCCAGTGCTGTAAAAAACCAGAACCCCCCCAAACATGGTCCAGACCTACAGACCCCGCCCCCCAAACAGACCACGCCCCATCATCGTGCCACGCCCATTGTGGCCCCTCCCCTAGGACACGCCCCCCCCCCTCCTGGGTCCCTGTGCCCTCCCAGTGACCCCCCAAGTCCTGTCCCAGGGCTGCGGTGGGAGCCGAGGCTGCTTCTGCCCCACATCCTGCCCCAATCTCCCCATACCCTGCCCCACATCCTGCCCCACAGCTGCCCCATATCCTGCCCCACAGCTGCCCCATACCCTGCCCCACATCCTACCCCACAGCTGCCCCACAGCTGCCCCATATCCTGCCCCAAATCCTGTCCCAAATCTCCCCACATCCTGCCCCATATCCTGCCCCAGAGCTGCCCCATATCCTGCCCCATATCCTGCCCCACAGCTGCCCCATATCCTGCCCCATATCCTGCCCCACAGCTGCCCCATATCCTGCCCCAAATCCTGTCCCAAATCTCCCCATATCCTGCCCCATATCCTGCCCCACAGCTGCCCCATATCCTGCCCCACAGCTGCCCCATATCCTGCCCCAAATCCTGTCCCAAATCTCCCCACATCCTGCCCCATATCCTGCCCCAGAGCTGCCCCATATCCTGCCCCATATCCTGCCCCACAGCTGCCCCATATCCTGCCCCATATCCTGCCCCACAGCTGCCCCATATCCTGCCCCAAATCCTGTCCCAAATCTCCCCATATCCTGCCCCATATCCTGCCCCACAGCTTCCTCATATCCTGCCCCACAGCTGCCCCATATCCTGCCCCACAGCTGCCCCATATCCTGCCCCATATCCTGTCCCAAATCTCCCCATATCCTGCCCCATATCCTGCCCCACAGCTGCCCCATATCCTGCCCCACAGCTGCCCCATATCCTGCCCCAAATCCTGTCCCAAATCTCCCCACATCCTGCCCCATATCCTGCCCCAGAGCTGCCCCATATCCTGCCCCATATCCTGCCCCACAGCTGCCCCATATCCTGCCCCATATCCTGCCCCACAGCTGCCCCATATCCTGCCCCAAATCCTGTCCCAAATCTCCCCATATCCTGCCCCATATCCTGCCCCACAGCTGCCCCATATCCTGCCCCACAGCTGCCCCATATCCTGCCCCAAATCCTGTCCCAAATCTCCCCACATCCTGCCCCATATCCTGCCCCACAGCTGCCCCATATCCTGCCCCATATCCTGTCCCAAATCTCCCATATCCTGCCCCATATCCTGCCCCACAGCTGCCCCATATCCTGCCCCAAATCCTGTCCCAAATCTCCCCACATCCTGCCCCATATCCTGCCCCACAGCTGCCCCATATCCTGCCCCACACCTGCCCCAACCTCCCCAATCCTGCCCCATACCTGCCCCACAGCTGCCCCATATCCTGCCCCAAATCCTGTCCCAAATCTCCCCACATCCTGCCCCATATCCTGCCCCACAGCTGCCCCATATCCTGCCCCACAGCTCCCCATATCCTGCCCCATATCCTGCCCCACAGCTGCCCCATATCCTGCCCCAAATCCTGTCCCAAATCTCCCCATATCCTGCCCCATATCCTGCCCCACAGCTGCCCCATATCCTGCCCCATATCCTGTCCCAAATCTCCCAATCCTGCCCCATATCCTGCCCCACAGCTGCCCCATATCCCCCAAACCAACTGCCCCATATCCTGCCCCACAGCTGCCTCATATCCTGCCCCACAGCTGCCCCATATCCTGCCCCACAGCTGCCCCATATCCTGCCCCATATCCTGTCCCAAATCTCCCCACATCCTGCCCCATATCCTGCCCCACAGCTGCCCCATATCCTGCCCCACAGCTGCCCCATATCCTGCCCCAAATCCTGTCCCAAATCTCCCCACATCCTGCCCCATATCCTACCCCAGATCTCCCCCCACCCCACCCCCTGCCCCCCGCTGACCCCCCGTGCCCCCCGCAGCCGCCATGCCCTTCAGCAACACCCACAACAAGCAGAAGCTGAAGTTCTCCCCCGAGGAGGAGTTTCCCGACCTCTCCAAGCACAACAACCACATGGCCAAGGTCCTCACCCTGGATCTCTACAAACGCCTCCGGGAGAAGGAGACCCCCAGCGGCTTCACCCTCGATGACGTCATACAGACGGGCATCGACAACCCCGGTGTGTGACGTCACAACCCCCCCCCAACCCCCCCACACCCGCTGCCCTGCTCCCAGTGCACCCCCAGTGCCACACTGGGACAGCAGCTCCATCCCCAGTGCCAGACTGGGAGCCTGCCTGCATCCCCAGTGCCATACTGGGACAGCAACTCCGTCCCCAGTGCCCTACTGGGAGCCCACTTGCATCCCCAGTGCCCTACTGGGAGCCCACTTGCATCCCCAGTGCCATACTGGGATAACAGCTCCATTCCCAGTGCCATATTGGGAACCTGGCTGCATCCCCAGTGCCACACTGGGAACCTGCCTGAACTCCCCAGTGCCATACTGGGAGCCTGCCTGCATCCCCAGTGCCAGACTGGGACAGCAACTCTGTCCCCAGTGCCCTACTGGGAGCCCACTTGCATCCCCAGTGCCATACTGGGAGCCCACTTGCATCCCCAGTGCCATACTGGGATAACAGCTCCATTCCCAGTGCCATATTGGGAACCTGGCTGCATCCCCAGTGCCACACTGGGAACCTGCCTGAACTCCCCAGTGCCATACTGGGAGCCTGCCTGCATCCCCAGTGCCAGACTGGGACAGCAACTCTGTCCCCAGTGCCCTACTGGGAGCCCACTTGCATCCCCAGTGCCATACTGGGAGCCCACCCGCATCCCCAGTGCCATACTGGGAGCCTGCCTGCATCCCCAGTGCCATACTGGGACAGCAACTCCGTCCCCAGTGCCCTACTGGGAGCCCACTTGCATCCCCAGTGCCCTACTGGGAGCCCACCCGCATCCCCAGTGCCATACTGGGAGCCTGCCTGCATCCCCAGTGCCAGACTGGGACAGCAACTCCGTCCCCAGTGCTCTACTGGGAGCCCACTTGCATCCCCAGTGCCATACTGGGATAACAGCTCCATTCCCAGTGCCACACTGGGAACCTGCCTGAACTCCCAGTGCCATACTGGGAGCCCACCCGCATCCCCAGTGCCATACTGGGAGGTAACTGGGTGCCGTGTCCCAGGCCACCCGTTCATCATGACCGTGGGGTGCGTGGCGGGGGACGAGGAATCCTACGAGGTCTTCAAGGAGCTTTTTGACCCCGTGATCCAGGACAGGCACGGGGGGTACAAACCCACGGACAAACACCGCACCGACCTCAACCACGAGAACCTCAAGGTGACAGCGGGGGGACGGGGGGACTGGGGGGACAGGGTGGGGCAGGGGGGGACAGGGGGGGACAAGGGGACGACGTGGGGACGGCGTGGGGATGATGTGGGAACGGGACAAGGGGGTGGCGTGGGGACAGTTGGGGATCTGGGGACAGTGTGGGGAGGGCGTGGGGACATGGGGACACCGTGGGGACATGGGGACATCGTGGGGACAGGGTGGGGACAGTGTGGGGACATGGGGACACCGTGGGGACACTGTGGGGACACTTTGGGGACAGGGTGGGGACAGGGGGACAAAGGGAGAGCGTGGGGATGGTGTGGGGATGGGACAGGGGGACAAGGGACAGTGTGGGGAGGGTGTGGGGACATGGGGACACCGTGGGGACATCGTGGTGACAGCGTGGGGACAGTGTGGGGACATGGGGACACCGTGGGGACAGCGTGGGGACAGTGTGGGGACAACGTGGGGACAGCATGGGGACAGTGTGGGGACATGGGGACAACGTGGGGACGTGGGGACACCGGGGGGACATCGTGGGGACAGCGTGGGGACAGTGTGGGGACACTGTGGGGACACTTTGGGGACAGGGAACAGGGGAACAAGGGACGGGGGGACAGCGTGGGGAGGGTGTGGGGACACTGAGGGGACAGGGGGACAAAGGGAGAGCGTGGGGATGGTGTGGGGATGGGACAGGGGGACAAGGGACAGTGTGGGGAGGGTGTGGGGACATGGGGACAACGTGGGGACATCGTGGGGACAGAGTGGGGACAGTGTGGGGACATGGGGACACCGTGGGGACAGCGTGGGGACAGCGTGGGGACAGTGTGGGGACATGGGGACAACGTGGGGACATCGTGGGGACAGAGTGGGGACATCGTGGGGACAGTGTGGGGACAGTGTGGGGACACTGTGGGGACACTTTGGGGACAGGGAACAGGGGAACAAGGGACGGGGGGACAGTGTAGGGAGGGTGTGGGGACACTGTGGGGACAGGGGGACAAAGGGAGAGCGTGGGGATGGTGTGGGGATGGGACAGGGGGACAAGGGACAGTGTGGGGAGGGTGTGGGGACATGGGGACACCGTGGGGACATCGTGGGGACAGCGTGGGGACAGTGTGGGGACATCGTGGGGACAGCGTGGGGACACTGTGGGGACATGGAGACAGCGTGGGGACACCGTGGGGACAGCGTGGGGACAGTGTGGGGACATGGGGACACTGTGGGGACACCGTGGGGACAGCGTGGGGACATCGTGGGGACAGTGTGGGGACAGTGTGGGGACACTTTGGGGACAGGGTGGGGACAGGGAACAGGGGAACAAGGGACAGGGTGGACAGCGTGGGGAGGGTGTGGGGACACTGAGGGGACAGGGGGACAAAGGGAGAGCGTGGGGATGGTGTGGGGATGGGACAGGGGGACAAGGGACAGTGTGGGGAGGGTGTGGGGACATGGGGACACCGTGGGGACATCGTGGGGACAGAGTTGGGACAGTGTGGGGACATGGGGACAGCGTGGGGACAGCGTGGGGACAGCGTGGGGACAGCGTGGGGACAGTGTGGGGACATGGGGACAACGTGGGGACGTGGGGACACCGTGGGGACAGAGTGGGGACAGTGTGGGGACATGGGGACACCGTGGGGACAGCGTGGGGACAGCGTGGGGACAGTGTGGGGACATGGGGACAACGTGGGGACGTGGGGACACCGTGGGGACAGAGTGGGGACAGTGTGGGGACATGGGGACACCGTGGGGACATGGGGACAGTGTGGGAACACCGTGGGGACATGGGGACACCGTGGGGACAGCGTGGGGACAGTGTGTAGGACCCGGTGGGAGATGGGGGGCAGTGGAGCTGGAACGTCCTGAGCTGTGGGGGCCGTGGGGCCACGGGACCTTCCCAGGGTGGGTGTGGGGGGGGGTGTGGGGATTGGGGGGAGGTCCCTGGGTGTGACCCCTCCCCCCTTCCCACTCGTGTCCCCTCAGGGGGGTGAGGACCTGGACCCCAACTACGTCCTCAGCAGCCGCGTGCGCACGGGGCGCAGCATCAAGGGGTACTCCCTGCCCCCCCACTGCAGCCGCGGGGAGCGCAGAGCCATTGAGAAACTCTCCGTCAATGGTAGGGGCGGGGCCAGAGCGGGACACGCCCCCTGACACACCCCCGAATGGGCGGGGCTTGAGGGGAAGGGGGTGGAGCTGGAGGGGTGGGAAAAGCGTGAATGGACGGGAATGGGGGGGGAATGGGCGGGGCTTGGGGAGAAGGAGGCGGGGGCAACGTGGTGGGGGCGTGGTCAGTTGGATGGGCGGGGTTTGGGTGAATGGGGTTGTGGTGGGGGGCGGGGTTTATGAAGGGGTGGGGTTTGGGGTGGATAGGGCGGGGTTTGTGTGAAGGGGCGGGGTTTAGAGAATGGGGCGGGGTTCTTATGAATGGGGCGGGGTTTTATGAATAGGGCGGGGCTTATGGTGAATGGGGTGGGGGTTTTGCGAATGGGGCGGGGCTTATGGTGAATGGGGTGGGGGTTTTGCGAATGGGGCGGGGCTTATTGTGAACGGGGCGGGGGGTTTATGAATAGGGCGGGGCTTATGGTGAATGGGGTGGGGTTTTATGAATGGGGCGGGGATTTATGAATGGGGCGGGGCTTGTGGTAAATAGGGCAGGAGTTTTATGAATGGGGCGGGGCTTATGGTGAATGGGGTGGGGTTTTATGAATGGGGCGGGGTTTTTATGAATGGGGCGGGGCTTATGGCGAATGGGGTGGGGGGTTTTGCGAATGGGGCGGGGCTTATTGTGAACAGGGCGGGGGTTTTATGAATGGGGCGGGGCTTGTGGTAAATAGGGTGGGGTTTTTATGAATGGGGCGGGGTTTGTGTGAACGGGGCGGGGTTTAGAGAATGGGGTGGGGTTCTTATGAATGGGGCGGGGTTTTATGAAGAGGGCGGGGCTTCTGGTAAATAGGGCAGGAGTTTTATGAATGGGGCGGGGTTTGTGCGAACGGGGCGGGGTTTGTGGTGGGAGGGCGGGGTTTTTTTTCGTGTGGGCGTGTCCTGAGTGTCCCCTCCCCCCCCCGGCAGCCCTGAACAGTCTGACGGGGGAGTTCAAGGGCCGCTATTACCCCCTGAAGGCGATGACGGAGCAGGAGCAGCAGCAGCTGATCGATGACCATTTCCTCTTTGACAAACCCGTCTCCCCCCTCCTGCTGGCGTCCGGCATGGCCCGGGACTGGCCCGACGCCCGCGGCATCTGGTGGGCACCCCAAAAACAATAACACCCCTAGAGAGGGTTCTGGGGACACCCAAGTGTTGGGGTCCCACCTGGGAGGGGACCCAAGAAGCAGGGACCCCCTAGAGAGGGTTCTGGGGGCACCCAAGTGTTGGGGTCCCACCAGGGAGAGGACCCAAGGAGCAGGGACCCCCCTAGAGAGGGTTCTGGGGGCACGCAAGGAGCAGGGACCCCCCTAGAGAGGGTTCTGGAGACACCCAAGTGTTGGGGTCCCATTTGGAGAGGTCCTGGAGACACCCAAGTGTTGGGGTCCCACCTAGGAGGGGACCCAGGGAGCAGGGACCCCCCCTAGAGAGGGTTCTGGAGGCACCCAAGGAGCAGGGACCCCCCCTAGAGAGGGTTCTGGAGGCACCCAAGGAGCAGGGACCCCCCTAGAGAGGGTTCTGGAGACACCCAAGTGTTGGGGTCCCACCTGGGAGGGGACCCAGGGAGCAGGGACCCCCCTAGAGAGGGTTCTGGGGGCACCCAATTGTTGGGGTCCCACCAGGGAGAGGACCCAAGGAGCAGGGACCCTCCTGAAGAGGGTTCTGGGGGCACCCAAGGAGCAGGGACCCCCCTAGAGAGGGTTCTGGAGACACCCAAGTGTTGGGGTCCCATTTGGAGAGGTTCTGGAGACACCCAATTGTTGGGGTCCCACCTGGGAGGGGACCCAGGGAGCAGGGACCCCCCTAGAGAGGGTTCTGGGGGCACCCAAGGAGCAGGGACCCCCCTAGAGAGGGTTCTGGGGGCACCCAAGTGTTGGGGTCCCACCTGGGAGGGGACCCAGGGAGCAGGGACCCCCCTAGAGAGGGTTCTGGGGGCACCCAAGTGTTGGGGTCCCACCAGGGAGAGGACCCAAGGAGCAGGGACCCTCCTGAAGAGGGTTCAGGGGGCACCCAAGGAGCAGGGACCCCCCTAGAGAGGGTTCTGGAGACACCCAAGTGTTGGGGTCCCACCTGGGAGGGGACCCAGGGAGCAGGGACCCCCCTAGAGAGGGTTCTGGGGGCACCCAAGGAGCAGGGACCCCCCTAGAGAGGGTTCTGGGGGCACCCAAGGAGCAGGGACCCCCCCTAGAGAGGGTTCTGGAGACACCCAAGTGTTGGGGTCCCAGCTGGGGGGTTTCTGGGGGCACCCAAGAAGCAGGGACCCCCCCTAAAGATGGTTCTGGGGCCACCCAAATGTTGGGGTCCCATTTAGGGGGGTCCTGGGGGCACCCAAGTCCTGGGGTCCTATTGGGGGGGGGGGGGGTGTTCTGGGGCCACCCAAATGTTGGGGTCCCACCTTGGGGGGGGGTCTGAGGGCACCCAAGTGTTGGGGTCCCATTCTGGGGGGGGGCGGGGGGTGTCCTAGGAGCATCCCCCGGTGCAGGGAGCAGGCGGGTGCCCCCGGGGGGGTCCTTGTGGGGGGGTCCTTGGGCTGAGGGGGTGTCGTGGGTGTCCCCCCCCCCCAGGCACAATGACAACAAAACCTTCCTGGTGTGGGTGAACGAGGAGGATCACCTGAGGGTCATCTCCATGGAGAAGGGGGGGAACATGAAGGAAGTGTTCCGGAGGTTCTGCGTGGGGCTCAAGAAGGTTCGGGGGGGGACGGGACAGTGGGGACACCTTGGGGACACCTTGGGGACACCTTGGGGACATGGGGAGGGGAGGGGGGGGCACTGAGGACAATGGACAATGGGAGGGGGACACTGGGAAGATGGAGGAGAGGATACTGGGGACATGGGAGGACATTTGGGGACAGTGGGGGGACAGTGGGGGACAGTGGGGGGACAGTGGGGGACATTGGGGACACCTTGGGGACACCTTGGGGACACCTTGGGGACACAGGGGAGGGGGGCACTGAGGGCAGTGGGAGGGGACATTGGGGACACTGAGGACAATGAAGGGGACACTGGGGACACTGGGAGGATGGTGGGGGACAGGGGGACAGTGGGGGGACAGTGGGGGACATTGGGGACACCTTGGGGACACCTTGGGGACACCTTGGGGACACAGGGAGGGGAGGGGGGGGCACTGAGGGCAGTGGGAGGGGGACATTGGGGACACTGAGGACAATGAAGGGGGACACTGGGGACACTGGGAGGATGGTGGGGAGGGTACTGGGGACATGGGGGGACAGTGGGGGACAGTGGGGGGACATTGGGGACACCTTGAGGACACCTTGGGGACACCTTGGGGACATGGGGAGGGGAGGGGGGGCACTGAGGACAATGGGAGGGGGACACTGGGGACACTGGGAGGATGGAGGAGAGGATACTGGGGACATGGGGGGACAGTGGGGGACACTGGGGACACCTTGGGGACACGGGGAGGGGAGGGGGGGGCACTGAGAGCAGTGGGAGGGGGACATTGGGGACAATGAAGGGGGACACTGGGGACACTGGGAAGATGGAGGAGAGGATACTGGGGACATTGGGGGACATTGGGGACACCTTGGGGACACCTTGGGGACATGGGGAGGGGAGGGGGGGGCACTGAGGACAATGGCAGGGGGGCACTGGGGACACTGGGAGGATGGAGGGGAGGGTACTGGGGACATGGGGGGACATTTTGGGGTCCCCAGGTGGGTGTTTGGTGGCCCTGGGGGGTGTTTGGTGGCCCTGGGTAAGGTTTGGTGTCCCCAGAGGGGTTTGGTGCCTCTGGATGGGGTTTGGTGGCCACGGGTGGGGTTTGGTGGCCCTGGGTGGGGTTTGGTGGCCCCGGGTGGGGTTTGGTGGCCACGGGTGGGGTTTTGGTGTCCCCAGAGGGGTTTGGTGCCTCTGGATGGGGTTTGGTGGCCACGGGTGGGGTTTGGTGGCCACGGGTGGGGTTTGGTGGCCACAGTTGGGGTCTTGGTGGCCACGGGTGAGGTTTGGTGGCCACAGGTGAGGTTTGGTGGCCACGGGTGGGGTTTTGGTGTCCCCAGAGGGGTTTGGTGCCTCTGGATGGGGTTTGGTGGCCACGGGTGAGGTTTGGTGGCCACAGGTGAGGTTTGGTGGCCACGGGTGGGGTTTTGGTGTCCCCAGAGGGGTTTGGTGCCTCTGGATGGGGTTTGGTGGCCACGGGTGGGGTTTGGTGGCCCCGGGTGGGGTTTGGTGGCCACGGGTGGGGTTTTGGTGTCCCCAGAGGGGTTTGGTGCCTCTGGATGGGGTTTGGTGGCCACGGGTGGGGTTTGGTGGCCACGGGTGGGGTTTGGTGGCCACAGTTGGGGTCTTGGTGGCCACGGGTGAGGTTTGGTGGCCACAGGTGAGGTTTGGTGGCCACGGGTGGGGTTTTGGTGTCCCCAGAGGGGTTTGGTGCCTCTGGATGGGGTTTGGTGGCCACGGGTGGGGTTTGGTGGCCCCGGGTGGGGTTTGGTGGCCACGGGTGGGGTTTGGTGGCCACGGTTGGGGTTTGGTGTCCCCGGTGGGGTTTGGTGTCCCCAGAGGGGTTTGGTGCCACGGATGGGGTTTGGTGGCCCCGGGTGGGGTTTGGTGGCCACGGGTGGGGTTTGGTGGCCACAGTTGGGGTCTTGGTGGCCACGGGTGAGGTTTGGTGGCCACAGGTGAGGTTTGGTGGCCACGGGTGGGGTTTTGGTGTCCCCAGAGGGGTTTGGTGCCTCTGGATGGGGTTTGGTGGCCACGGGTGGGGTTTGGTGGCCACGGGTGGGGTTTGGTGGCCACAGTTGGGGTCTTGGTGGCCACGGGTGAGGTTTGGTGGCCACAGGTGAGGTTTGGTGGCCACGGGTGGGGTTTTGGTGTCCCCAGAGGGGTTTGGTGCCTCTGGATGGGGTTTGGTGGCCACGGGTGAGGTTTGGTGGCCACAGGTGAGGTTTGGTGGCCACGGGTGGGGTTTTGGTGTCCCCAGAGGGGTTTGGTGCCTCTGGATGGGGTTTGGTGGCCACGGGTGGGGTTTGGTGGCCCTGGGTGGGGTTTGGTGGCCACGGGTGGGGTCTTGGTGTCCCTGGGGGTGTCGGGTGTCCCCGTGGCAGCCGTGTCCCCGTCGTCCCCAGATCGAGGAGATCTTCAAGCAGGCGGGACACCCCTTCATGTGGAACGAGCACCTGGGCTACATCCTGACCTGTCCCTCCAACCTGGGCACCGGGCTGCGCGGGGGGGTTCACGTCCGGCTCCCCAAGCTCAGCACCCACCCCAAGTTCGAGGAGATCCTCAAGAGGCTGAGGCTGCAGAAACGGGGGACAGGTGGGGACAGGGGGGACATCGGGGGACATTGGGGGACATTGGGTGCCTTGAGGAGCCCTGGGGAAGTCTAGGGGTGTCATGGGGTGCCATTGGGTGCCCTAGGGAGCTTTTGGGGTGCCCTGGGGTGCCTTGAGGAGCCCTGAGAACTCTGGGGGTGCCATTGGGTGCCCTGGGGAGCTCTGGGGGTGCCATTGGGTGCCACAGGGTCCCACTGGGTGTCATTGGGTGCCCTGGGGAGCTTTTGGGGTGCCCTGGGAACTCTGGGGTGCCATTGGGTGCCATGGGGAGTTTTTAGGGTGCCCTGGGGTGCATTGAGGAGCCCTGAGAACTCTGGGGGTGCCATTGGGTGCCATGGGGAGCCCTGGGGTGCATTGAAGAGCACTGAGGTGCCATTGGGTGCCCTGGGGAGCCCTGGGGTGCCATTGGGTGTCCTGGGGTGTCCTTTAGTGTCATTGGGTGACCTGGGAGCTCTGGGGGTGCCATTGGGTGCCATGGGGAGCTTTTGGGGTGCCCTGGGAGCTCTGGGGTGCCTTAAGGAGCCCTGGGGAAGTCTAGGGGTGTCATGGGGTGCCATTGGGTGCCCTAGGGAGCTTTTGGGGTGCCATTGGGTGTCCTGGGGTGTCCTTTAGTGTCATTGGGTGCCCTGGGAGCTCTGGGGGTGCCATTGGGTGCCATGGGGAGCTTTTGGGGTGCCCTGGGGTGCATTGAGGAGCTCTGGGGGTGCCATTGGGTGCCACTGGGTCCCACTGGGTGTCATTGGGTGCCGTGGGGGAGCTTTTGGGGTGCCCTGGGAGCTCTGGGGTGCATTGAGGAGCCCTGAGATCTCTGGGGGTGCCATGGGGAGCCCTGGGAACTCTAGGGGTGCCATTGGGTGCCATGAGGAGCTCTGGGGGAGCCCTGGGGTTCCATTGGGTTCCCTGGGGAGCCCTGGGGAGCCATTGGGTGCCCTGGGGAGCTTTTGGGGTGCCATTGGGTGTCCTGGGGTGTCCTTTAGTGTCATTGGGTGCCCTGGGAGCTCTGGGAGTGCCATTGGGTGCCCTGGGGAGCTTTTGGGGTGCCCTGGGAGCTCTGGGGTGCATTGAGGAGCCCTGGGGAAGTCTAGGGGTGTCATGGGGTGCCATTGGGTGCCCTAGGGAGCTTTTGGGGTGCCCTGGGGTGCCTTGAGGAGCCCTGGGATGCCACTGAGTGTTATGGGGTGTCACTGGGTGCCATGGGGAGCTCTGGGGGTGTCCTGGGGTGCCTGGAGGAGCCCTGGGGAAGTCTAGGGGTGTCATGGGGTGCCATTGGGTGCCCTGGGGAGCTTGGGGTGCCATTGGGTGTCCTGGGGTGTCCTTTAGTGTCATTGGGTGCCCTGGGAGCTCTGGGGGTGCCATTGGGTGCCATGGGGAGCTTTGGGGTGCCCTGGGAGCTCTGGGGTGCATTGAGGAGCCCTGGGAACTCTGGGGGTGCCATTGGGTGCCATGGGGAGCTCTGGGGGTGCCTGGGGTTCCATTGGGTGCCCTGGGAACTCTAGGGGTGCCATTGGGTGCCATGGGGAGCCCTGGGGGTGCCCTGGGGTGTTGAAGAGCACTGAGGTGCCATTGGGTGCCACTGGGTCCCACTGGGTGCCATTGGGTGCCCTGGGGAGCTTTTGGGGTGCCCTGGGAGCTCTGGGGTGCCTTGAGGAGCCCTGGGGAAGTCTAGGGGTGTCATGGGGTGCCATTGGGTGCCCTGGGGAGCTTTTGGGGTGCCATTGGGTGTCCTGGGGTGTCCTTTAGTGTCATTGGGTGCCCTGGGGAGCCCTGGGGTTCCATTGGGTGCCCTGGGGAGCCTTGGGGTTCCCTTGGGTGCCCTGGGAACTCTAGGGGTGCCATTGGGTGCCATGGGGAGCTCTGGGGGTTCCCTGGGGAGCCCTGGGGAGCCATTGGGTGCCCTGGGAACTCTAGGGGTGCCATTGGGTGCCATGAGGAGCTCTGGGGGCCTGGGTCCATGGAGCTCTGGGGGAGCCCTGGGGTTCCATTGGGTTCCCTGGGGAGCCCTGGGGAGCCATTGGGTGCCCTGGGGAGCTTTTGGGGTGCCATTGGGTGTCCTGGGGTGTCCTTTAGTGTCATTGGGTGCCCTGGGAGCTCTGGGGTGCCATTGGGTGCCCTGGGGAGCTTTTGGGGTGCCCTGGGAGCTCTGGGGTGCATTGAGGAGCCCTGGGGAAGTCTAGGGGTGTCATGGGGTGCCATTGGGTGCCCTAGGGAGCTTTTGGGGTGCCCTGGGGTGCCTTGAGGAGCCCTGGGATGCCACTGAGTGTTATGGGGTGTCACTGGGTGCCATGGGGAGCTCTGGGGGTGTCCTGGGGTGCCTGGAGGAGCCCTGGGGAAGTCTAGGGGTGTCATGGGGTGCCATTGGGTGCCCTGGGGAGCTTTTGGGGTGCCATTGGGTGTCCTGGGGTGTCCTTTAGTGTCATTGGGTGCCCTGGGAGCTCTGGGGGTGCCATTGGGTGCCATGGGGAGCTTTTGGGGTGCCCTGGGAGCTCTGGGGTGCATTGAGGAGCCCTGGGAACTCTGGGGGTGCCATTGGGTGCCATGGGGAGCTCTGGGGGTGCCATGGGGAGCCTTGGGGTGCCCTGGGAACTCTAGGGGTGCCATTGGGTGCCATGAGGAGCTCTGGGGGTGCCCTGGGGAGCCCTGGGGAGCCATTGGGTGCCCTGGGAACTCTAGGGGTGCCATTGGGTGCCCTGGGGAGCTTTTGGGGTGCCCTGGGAGCTCTGGGGTGCATTGAGGAGCCCTGGGAACTCTGGGGGTGCCATGGGGAGCCTTGGGGTGCCCTGGGAACTCTAGGGGTGCCATTGGGTGCCATGAGGAGCTCTGGGGGAGCCCTGGGGTTCCATTGGGAGCTCTGGGGGAGCCCTGGGGTTCCATTGGGTTCCCTGGGGAGCTTTTGGGGTGCCATTGGGTGTCCTGGGGTGTCCTTTAGTGTCATTGGGTGCCCTGGGAGCTCTGGGGGTGCCATTGGGTGCCCTGGGGAGCTTTTGGGGTGCCCTGGGAGCTCTGGGGTGCATTGAGGAGCCCTGGGGAAGTCTAGGGGTGTCATGGGGTGCCATTGGGTGCCCTAGGGAGCTTTTGGGGTGCCCTGGGGTGCCTTGAGGAGCCCTGGGATGCCACTGAGTGTTATGGGGTGTCACTGGGTGCCATGGGGAGCTCTGGGGGTGTCCTGGGGTGCCTGGAGGAGCCCTGGGGAAGTCTAGGGGTGTCATGGGGTGCCATTGGGTGCCCTGGGGAGCTTTTGGGGTGCCATTGGGTGTCCTGGGGTGTCCTTTAGTGTCATTGGGTGCCCTGGGAGCTCTGGGGGTGCCATTGGGTGCCATGGGGAGCTTTTGGGGTGCCCTGGGAGCTCTGGGGTGCATTGAGGAGCCCTGGGAACTCTGGGGGTGCCATTGGGTGCCATGGGGAGCTCTGGGGGTGCCCTGGGGTTCCATTGGGTGCCCTGGGAACTCTAGGGGTGCCATTGGGTGCCATGGGGAGCCCTGGGGGTGCCCTGGGCAAAGAGCACTGAGGTGCCATTGGGTGCCACTGGGCCCACTGGGTGCCATTGGGTGCCCTGGGGAGCTTTTGGGGTGCCCTGGGAGCTCTGGGGTGCCTTGAGGAGCCCTGGGGAAGTCTAGGGGTGTCATGGGGTGCCATTGGGTGCCCTGGGGAGCTTTTGGGGTGCCATTGGGTGTCCTGGGGTGCCTTTAGTGTCATTGGGTGCCCTGGGGAGCCCTGGGGTTCCATTGGGTGCCCTGGGGAGCCTTGGGGTTCCATTGGGTGCCCTGGGAACTCTAGGGGTGCCATTGGGTGCCATGGGGAGCTCTGGGGGTTCCCTGGGGAGCCCTGGGGAGCCATTGGGTGCCCTGGGAACTCTAGGGGTGCCATTGGGTGCCATGAGGAGCTCTGGGGGAGCCCTGGGGTTCCATTGGGTTCCCTGGGGAGCCCTGGGGAGCCATTGGGTGCCCTGGGGAGCTTTTGGGGTGCCATTGGGTGTCCTGGGGTGTCCTTTAGTGTCATTGGGTGCCCTGGGAGCTCTGGGGGTGCCATTGGGTGCCCTGGGGAGCTTTTGGGGTGCCCTGGGAGCTCTGGGGTGCATTGAGGAGCCCTGGGGAAGTCTAGGGGTGTCATGGGGTGCCATTGGGTGCCCTAGGGAGCTTTTGGGGTGCCCTGGGGTGCCTTGAGGAGCCCTGGGATGCCACTGAGTGTTATGGGGTGTCACTGGGTGCCATGGGGAGCTCTGGGGGTGTCCTGGGGTGCCTGGAGGAGCCCTGGGGAAGTCTAGGGGTGTCATGGGGTGCCATTGGGTGCCCTGGGGAGCTTTTGGGGTGCCATTGGGTGTCCTGGGGTGTCCTTTAGTGTCATTGGGTGCCCTGGGAGCTCTGGGGGTGCCATTGGGTGCCATGGGGAGCTTTTGGGGTGCCCTGGGAGCTCTGGGGTGCATTGAGGAGCCCTGGGAACTCTGGGGGTGCCATTGGGTGCCAT
Organism: Archilochus colubris; assembly: GCA_023079485.1. Lineage (NCBI taxonomy): Eukaryota > Metazoa > Chordata > Aves > Apodiformes > Trochilidae > Archilochus > Archilochus colubris. The sequence continues at coordinate 170,497 of JALBCY010000089.1, forward strand.
GGGGAGCTCTGGGGGTGCCCTGGGGTTCCATTGGGTGCCCTGGGAACTCTAGGGGTGCCATTGGGTGCCATGGGGAGCCCTGGGGGTGCCCTGGGGTGCATTGAAGAGCACTGAGGTGCCATTGGGTGCCACTGGGTCCCACTGGGTGCCATTGGGTGCCCTGGGGAGCTTTTGGGGTGCCCTGGGAGCTCTGGGGTGCCTTGAGGAGCCCTGGGGAAGTCTAGGGGTGTCATGGGGTGCCATTGGGTGCCCTGGGGAGCTTTTGGGGTGCCATTGGGTGTCCTGGGGTGTCCTTTAGTGTCATTGGGTGCCCTGGGGAGCCCTGGGGTTCCATTGGGTGCCCTGGGGAGCCTTGGGGTTCCATTGGGTGCCCTGGGAACTCTAGGGGTGCCATTGGGTGCCATGGGGAGCTCTGGGGGTTCCCTGGGGAGCCCTGGGGAGCCATTGGGTGCCCTGGGAACTCTAGGGGTGCCATTGGGTGCCATGAGGAGCTCTGGGGGTTCCCTGAGGAGCCCTGGGGAGCCATTGGGTGCCCTGGGAGCTTTTGGGGTGCCCTGGGAGCTCTGGGGGTGCCCTGGGGTTCCATTGGGTGCCCTGGGGAGCCTTGGGGTTCCATTGGGTGCCCTGGGAACTCTAGGGGTGCCATTGGGTGCCATGGGGAGCTCTGGGGGTGCCCTGAGGAGCCCTGGGGTTCCATTGGGTGCCCTGGGAACTCTGAGGGTGCCCTGGGGAGCCCTGGGGAGCCATTGGGTGCCCTGGGGACGCCGTGTGGGTGCTGACCCCCCCTCTTTTTTCCCTCCCCTTCTCCCCCCACCCCGTTTTTCCCCCAGGGGGGGTGGACACGGCTGCCGTGGGTGCCGTGTTCGACATCTCCAACGCGGATCGCTTGGGGTTCTCGGAGGTGGAGCAGGTGCAGATGGTGGTGGACGGGGTGAAGCTGATGGTGGAGATGGAGAAGAAACTGGAGCAGAACCAACCCATCGAGGACATGATCCCGGCCCAGAAATAACTGGGGGGGGGGCGGCACCCACACCCCCACCCACCCACCCAAACCCACCCACCCCCAATAAAACGCTGCTGTGGGCCCCACCCGGAGCTCCCCGGGGTCATTTGGGGGAGGGGGAAAGAAAGGGGGGGCCCCGGGTTGGATGGGGGGGTCCTGGGGGTCCCCGTGGACACGGGGTGGATGGGGGGGTCCCCAGGGTTGTGTATTGGGGGGGGTTCTGGGGGTCCCTGTGGACAGGTGGATGGGGGGCAGAGTTGTGAAGTGGGGGTCCTGGGGTCCCTGTGGACAGGGGGTGGATGGGGGGTCCTGGGGGTCCCTGTGGACAGGGGGTGGATGGGGGGGGGCAGAGTTGTGTATTGGGGGGGGTTCTGGGGGTCCCTGTGGACAGGGGGTGGATGGGGGGGGGCAGAGTTTTGAAGTGGGGGGGTTCTGGGGGTCCCTGTGGACAGGGGGTGGATGGGGGGGACCCAGAGTTGTGAATTGGGGGGGGTTCTGGGGGTCCCCGTGGACACAGGTTGGATGGGGGGGGGCAGAGTTGTGAAGTGGGGGGGTCCTGGGGGTCCCTGTGGACAGGGGGTGGATGGGGGGGGGGCAGAGTTGTGAATTGGGGGGGTCCTGGGGGTCCCCAGAGTTGTGAATTGTAAGGGGGGGTTCAGGGCAATGATGGGAGGGGGGGGGGGTCCCCAGGATTGTGAATTGGGGGGGGGGTTGAGGGGGTCCCCATGGCCACAATGTGGATGGGGGGGTCCCCAGGGTTGTGAATTGGGGGGGTGGGTTCCAGGGTCATGATTTGGGGAGGGGGGGGTCCCCAGAGTTGTGACTTGGGGGGGTCAGGGGGGGTCTCCTATGTTCGTTTATTTGGGGGGGGGGGTACAGAGGGGGGAGGAATAACTTAAAAATGTGCAGGGGGGGTTTTGGGGGGGGGGGAGGTGACACCGGAGCCCCTGGGGGGGGGACACAGGGACAGAGAAATGGGGGGGGGGGACACGGAGGGGACAACAGAGCCCCAAATCTGGGGGACACAAAGGGCAGGGGGTGACGTCCCCAAGGTCCTGGGGACATTGTCCCCAAAGCCATTGTCCTGCGGCCATTGTCCTCCAGCCATTGTCCCCAAGGCCATTGTCCCCGGGGTCCTGGCGCCATTGTCCCCAAGGCCATGGAGCTGATGTCCCCATTGTCCTGGAGCCATTGTCCCTCGGGTCTCAGAGCCATTGTCCTGGAGCCATTGTCCCCAAGGTCCCAGAGTTATTGTCCCTGGGGTCTCAGGGCCATTGTCCCCAGGGTCCTGGAGCCATTGTCCTGGAGTCATTGTCCCCAAGGCCATGGAGCCATTGTCCCCAAGGTCTTCCAGTTGATGTCCCCAAAGTCCCCGGGCCACTGTCCCCAAGGTCCTGGAGCCATTGTCCCTGGAGTCTCAGAGCCATTGTCCCCATTGTCCTGGAGCCATTGTCCCCAAGGTCCTGGAGTTGATGTCCCCAAGATCCCAGGGCCATTGTCCCCAGGGGCCTGGAGCCATTGTCCTGGAGCCATTGTCCCCAAGGTCCCAGAGTCATTGTCCCTGGGGTCTCAGAGCCATTGTCCCCAGGGTCCTGGAGCCATTGTCCCCAAGGCCATGGAGTTGATGTCCCCATTGTCCTGGAGTCATTGTCCTTGGGGTCTCAGAGCCATTGTCATGGAGCCATTGTCCCCAAGGTCCTGGAGTTGATGTCCCCAAGATCCCAGGGCCATTGTCCCCAGGGGCCTGGAGCCATTGTCCTGGAGCCATTGTCCCCAAGGTCTTCCAGTTGATGTCCCCAAGATCCCAGGGCCACTGTCCCCATTGTCCTGGAGCCATTGTCCCCAAGGCCACGGAGTTGATGTCCCCAAGGTCCCAGAGTCATTGTCCTTGGGGTCTCAGAGCCATTGTCCTGGAGCCATTGTCCCCAAGGTCCCAGAGTCATTGTCCCTGGGGTCTCAGGGCCATTGTCCCCAGGGTCCTGGAGCCATTGTCCCCAAGGCCATGGAGCCATTGTCCCCAAGGTCTTCCAGTTGATGTCCCCGAAGTCCCCGGGCCACTGTCCCCAAGGTCCTGGAGCCATTGTCCCCATTGTCCTGGAGCCATTGTCCCTGGGGTCTCAGAGCCATTGTCCCCATTGTCCCGGAGCCATTGTCCCCAAGGTCCCAGAGTCATTGTCCTTGGGGTCTCAGAGCCATTGTCCTGGAGCCATTGTCCCCAAGGTCCTGGAGCTGATGTCCCCAGGGCCACAGACTTGATGTCCCCACGATCCCAGAGCCATTGTCCCCAAGGCCATGGAGCTGATGTCCCCAAGGTCCCAGGGCCATTGTCCCCATTGTCCCGGAGCCATTGTCCCCATTGTCCTGGAGCCATTGTCCCCAAGGCCATGGAGCTGATGTCCCCATTGTCCCAGAGCCATTGTCCCTGGGGTCTCAGAGCCATTGTCCCCATTGTCCCGGAGCCATTGTCCCCATTGTCCCGGAGCCATTGTCCCCAAGGTCCCCAAAGTCCCCCAAAAGTCCCCGAAGTCCCCGTGGGGTCACCCCCCCCCCGGGGGTGGGGGGCAGGGGGACAGTGACACCTTTTTGGGGGTGTCTGGGGGGGTCCTTGGGGCACCCTGGACCCCTGAGCTGCCATCCCGGGGGGGTCCCCGAGCTGCCCCCCCCCCACCCTGGGTGCTCACAGTCCCCAGGGACCCCCGAGGGGGGGGATAAAGGTGAGGGGAGGGGGGGGGGTCCCAGTGCAGCCCCCCCTGGTACCAACTCAGCCCCCCAAGGGTGGGGGTCCCGGTGCAGCCCCCCCCCTGGGTGCAGATCCAGTGTATCCTTGGGTGGGGGGGGGGGTCCCAGCACCCCTGGGGGGGGTCTCTGTGCACCCTCAGGGGGTCCCAGCACCCTTGGGGGGTCCCTGTGCATCCTGGGGGGGGTCCCAGCACCCCTTGGGGGGTCCCAGCACTCTTGGGTGGGGGTCCCACTACCCCTGGGGGGGTCTCCGTGCACCCTCGGGGGGGGTCCCAGCACCTCCCCAGCCCCAGGACCCCCCTCCCCCCCCTGGGTGTTGGGTGCAGGGGGGGTGGGGGAGGGGGGGGGGTGGCATTGTCACTGTCACCGTTGTCACCGTTGTCCCCCTCAGAGCCCGGGGGTCTCGGGGCACCCCCCGGGGTTGGGCTTCCGCTTGATCCCCAGGTAGATGGCAACTGGGGGGGCACAGGGGGGGGGCACGTGGGTGGGGGGCTATGGGATGGGGGGGGGGGGTCTCTTGGAGGGGGTTTGGGGGCCCCTGGGGGGGGTCCCAGGGGGGGGTTGGGGGTCCCAGGTGGGTGTGGGGCATCCCTGGGAGGGTTCAGGGGGGTGCCAGGGGGGTTTGGGGGGGCCCCCGGGGGGGTTTGGGGGTCCCAGGGGGATCTGGGGTCTCTGGGGGGGTTTGGGGGGTCCTGGGGGGGGGGGGGTGTCCTGGAGGGGTTTGGGGGTTCCCAGGGGGGTTTGGGGGGCTCCAAGTGGATGTGGGGGGTCCCAGGGGGGATTGGGGGTCCCAAGGGATCTGGGGTCTCTGGGGGCTTTGGGGGTCCCAGGGGGTTTGGGGGCTCCAGGGATGTGGGGTCCTAGGGGTTTGGGGGGTCCTGGCAGGTCTGGGGTCTCTGGGGAGGCTTGGGGGAGTTGGGGGTCCCAGGGGGTTTGGGGTCCCAGGGGGGTTTGGGGGTCCCGGGGTTTGGGGGTCCCAGGGGGGTTTGGGGGGTCCCGGGGGGGTTTGGGGGGTCCCGGGGGGGTTTGGGGGGTCCCAAGGGGATCTGGGGTCTCTGGGGGGGTTTGGGGGGTCCCAGGGGGGTTTGGGGGGCTCCAAGTGGATGTGGGGCATCCCTGGGAGGGTTCGGGGGGGTGCCAGGGGGGTTTGGGGGGGTCCCCGGGGGGGTTTGGGGGTCCCAGGGGGGGTTTGGGGGTCCCAGGTGGGTGTGGGGCATCCCTGGGAGGGTTCGGGGGGGTGCCAGGGGGGTTTGGGGTTCCCAGGGGGGTTTGGGGGGCTCCAAGTGGATGTGGGGGGTCCCAGGGGGGGACTGGGGGGGTCCCAAGGGGATCTGGGGTCTCTGGGGGGGCTTGGGGGGTCCCAGGGGGGTTTGGGGGGCTCCAAGTGGATGTGGGGGGTCCCAGGGGGGGTTGGGGGGGTCCCAAGGGCATCTGGGGTCTCTGGGGAGGCTTGGGGGAGTTGGGGGTCCCAGGGGGGTTTGGGGGTCCCAGGGGGGTTTTGGGGGGTCCCGGGGGGGTTTGGGGGTCCCAGGGGGGTTTGGGGGGTCCCGGGGGGGTTTGGGGGTCCCAGGGGGGTTTGGGGGGTGCCAGGGGGGGTTTTGGGGGGGGGGTCTCAGCACCCACCTTGTGAGCGCAGATCCCCCGATTCCCGGAGATTCGTTTGGGACCCTGTGGGGGGGGGGGGGGGAAGAGAAATTGGGGGGGTGGAAGGGAGGAAAAAGCCCCCAGACCCTTTTCCTCCCCACCCCCCTTCCCCCACTCACTGATTTTGGCTCCGGGGGGGGTGGGGGTCCCCGAAACGCAGCGGTTGGAGCTCTGACGTTTGGAGGGGTCCAGGGTGACCCTGGGGACAGAGGGGGGGTCAGGGGGGGGGGACACACATTTGGGGAGGGGTCCCTGTCCCGTTTTGGGGTCCCTGTGCCATTTTTAGGGCCCCCCTCCCATTTTCAGTGGTGTCCCCCATTTTGAGGTCCCCCATTTCTCAGGGCCCCCATTTCAGGGCCCCCATTTTAAGCCCCCATTTTTGGGGTCCGTCCCTGTTTTCGGGGACCCTCCCATTTTTAGGGCCCCCATTTTCAGAGATCCCCTCCCATTTCTTGGGATCCCCCCATTTTCTGGGGTCCCCTCCCACTTTTAGGCCCCCCATTTCCTTGATCCCCCCATTTTGGGATCCCCCATTTGGGGTCCCCCACCCATTTTAGGGCCCCCCCATTTCTTGACCTCCCCCCCCCATTTTTAGGCCCCCTCCCCCATTTTCAGGGTTCCCCCCCCCCCATTTTTGGGGTCCCCCCACCCATTTTAGGTGCCCCCCCCATTTCTTGACCTCTCCCCCCTCATTTTTGGGGTCCCTCCCCCATTTTCAGGGTTCCCCCCCCCATTTTTGGGGTGTCCCCCCCCATTTTTGGGGTGTCCCCCCCCCCGTTTTCGGGGTTCCCCCCCACTTTTAGGGCCCCCCCCCCCATTTCTTGACCTTCCCCCCCCCATTTTTGGGATCCCCCCCCCCATTTTTGGGGTCCATCCCCCCCCTTGTTTTCGGGGACCCCCCCCTCCCATTTTTAGGGCCCTCCCCCCCCCCCATTTTCAGGGTTCCCCCCCCCATTTTCAGGGTTCCCCCCCCCATTTTTGGGGTGTCCCCCCCCCGTTTTCAGGGTCCCCCTCCCATTTTTGGGGTCCATACCCCCCCGGTTTTAGGGCCCCCCCCCCCCATTTCTTGACCTCCCCCCCCATTTTTGGGGTCCCTCCCCCATTTTCAGGGTTCCCCCCCCCCATTTTTGGGGTGTCCCCCCCCATTTTTGGGGTGTCCCCCCCCCCGTTTTCGGGGTCCCCCACCTGCGGCTCAGTTTGGAGGTCAGTTTGCTGAAGAGATTGGCCGTGGGACGGGGGGGGGTCCGGGGGGAGGAAGAAGAATCCTGGGGGAGTGGGGGGGAACTTGGGGGTCCTTGGGGACCCCCCCCCACCCTCCTATCCCTCACCTGCCCCCCATGGAAGGTGCTGCGGGCGCTGGAACCCCGAGAAAGCCGGGACCCCCCCCCACCCCCACCCCCCCCCACCAAACTGTGGCTGGAGGGGGAGGGGGGGGGGACACGGATGGAGCTGGAAGAGAAAAGGGGGGGGGGGGGCACATGAGTAAAAGGGGTCAGTGACCCCCAAACCCCCCCCCAAAGCTTTTGGGGACCCCCCCAGACCTTTGCTCTTTGCCGTTGGGGAGCAGGGGGTGTGGGGGGGCCCCCCCTGTGCCCCCCGTGCAGACGTAGGTGTTCCGGCGGGCCATGGCGCTGGGGGGGGGGTGGTGGCCCTGGGGGGACAATAAAGGCAAAGAGGGGACACACATGGCACCCCCTGGGCCCCCCTCCCTGTTTCCAACCCCGTGTCCCCCCTCTCTGCTTCCCCATGACCCTTTATGCCCCCCATGACCCCCTCAGGCCCCCCATGACCCCCTGGTGCCCCCATGACCCTCTTTCCATGACTTGGTTTCCCACCCCATGTCCCCCAATTTCTCCCATTCCCTCCCCAACCCCCACCTCCAAATCTCCCCCACCTCCCCATATCCCCTGGTGCCCCCCATGTCCCCCCTCCCCTTTCCCCCCGTATCCCCCTGTGACCCCCATGTCCCATCCCCATGGCCCCCTGCCCTCCCCATCCCCCTCCCCCACCCCGTGCCCCCCACCCCATACTCCCCCACCCACCGTGCCCCAATGTCCCCCCAATAATCCCTCCTTCCCTGTATCCCCTCTGACCCCCCATGTCCCATCCCCCCATGGCCCCCGTGCCCTCCCCTGTGCCTCCACACCCCCCATGCCTCCCCCATCCCCCATGTCCCCCCATAATCCCTCCCCATTTCCGTATCCCCTTTGGACCCCCATGTCCCATCCCCCCCCCATGACCCCCCTGTGCCCCCCCCCACCCCCCGTGCCCCCCCCCACCCACCGTGCCCCCCCCCTCCTTGTGCCTCTCGGGGATCTCGGCCTTGTTGGGGTTGTGGGCGCTGCTGACCATGGGGCTGGAGGGGGGGGGCAGAGACCCCCGACCCCCCCCCACCCCACCCCCCCCGCTGCCTTTCCGGGGGGGTCCCCGCTCCTCCTTCAGCTCCCCCTCCCCCCCACTCGTGGGGCTGCGCTTGGGGGGCAGCGGGAGGGGGGAGGGGCCACCTGGGGGGGGGGGGAAAAAGGGGGGGTCAGGGGGGGACGTGGGGACACCCGTGGGGATGTGGGGACACCCGTGGGGACACTGAGAGCACCTGGGGGGACGTGGGGACACCCGGGGGGATGTGGGGACACCCGTGGGGACACTGAGAGCACCTGGGGGGACGTGGGGACACCCGGGGGGATGTGGGGACACAGGGACACCCGTGGGGACATGGGGACACCCGTGGGGATGTGGGGACACTCATGGGGACACTGAGAGCACCTGGGGGGACACGGGGACACCCATGGGGACACCCGTGGGGACACTGAGAGCACCTGGGGGGACGTGGGGACACCCATGGGGACACCCGTGGGGACGCTGAGAGCACCCATGGGGACACCCTTGGGGACCTGGTGCCACCCTTGGGGACACGGTGCCACCCTCAGGGACCCCGTGCCACCCCTGGGGACCCAGTGCCACCCCTGGGGACACGGTGCCACCCTTGGGGACCCGGTGCCACTCTTGGGGACATGGTGCCACCCTTGGGGACACCCTTGGGGACCCTGTGCCACCCTTGGGGACACGGTGCCATCCTCAGGGACCCGGTGCCACCCTCGGGGGCACGGTGCCACCCCTGGGGACACGGTGCCACCCTCGGGGACATGGTGCCACCCCTGGGGACACGGTGCCACCCTCAGGGACCCAGTGCCACTCTTGGGGACATTGTGCCACCCTTGGGGACCCAGTTGCACCCTTGGGGACATGGTGCCACCCTTGGGGACATGGTGCCACCCCTGGGGACACGGTGCCACCCTCAGGGACCCAGTGCCACCCTCAGAGACCCGGTGCCCCCCTTGGGGACCCAGTTGCACCCTTGGGGACATGGTGCCACCCTTGGGGACACGGTGCCACCCTCAGGGACCCAGTGCCACCCTTGGGGACATGGTGCCACCCCTGGGGACATGGTGCCACCCTTGGGGACATGGTGCCACCCCTGGGGACATGGTGCCACCCTCAGGGACCCAGTGTCACTCTTGGGGACATTGTGCCACCCTTGGGGACCCAGTTGCACCCTTGGGGACATGGTGCCACCCCTGGGGACATGGTGTCACCCCTGGGGACACGGTGCCACCCTCAGGGACCCAGTGCCACTCTTGGGGACATTGTGCCACCCTTGGCGACCCAGTTGCACCCTTGGGGACATGGTGCCACCCTTGGGGACACGGTGCCACCCTCAGGGACCCAGTGCCACCCCTGGGGACATGGTGCCACCCTCAGGGACCCAGTGCCACCCTCGGGGCCACCCTGTGCCACTCACAGAAGTCGCTGTGCCGCCGCTGCCGGTGGTAGGAGGTGTTGGCAGTGGTGGTGGCAGTGGTGCTGGTGGCCCCTCGTTGCTGTCCCTTGGTGCCACCTCCCCCGGGGGTGGCTTTGCCACCTCCGTTTGTCACCTCGTTGGGTGCCCGCACCCGGGGAGGGGGGGGACAAGTGGGGACAAGGGACAAAGTGCTGCCAGCCCGGGATGGTTCGGTGACCTCCTGGAGGACCCCGAGGAGAAAAACACCCCAAAAATGAGGTTGGGGACAAGAGGGAGGGAAGGAGGGGAGGGGGTGGCATGTCCCCAAGGCCACCCCCGGGGGGATGTCCCCAAGTGTCACCTCGCTCTTCCTGCCCAGCAGGAGGTAGGTGGCTGTCACCTCGTTGTACTTCTGGTGGCTCAGGGAGTCCTTGATCTCCTCCCGGCTGTAGCCCATCCCCACCATCACCTCTGGGGACGTTTGGGGTCAGTTTGGGGACAAGGAGAAAGGGGGTGGGGGTGTCCCCCCCCCCTAAAAGGGGAGGGAGGGGGTGGCGTTTGTCCCCTCACCGATGCGTTTGGTGTCCCCAAGGTCCTCCTCGGGCTCCCGGTAGGGCTGGAGCTCGTCCCCCTCGTAGCCGATGTTGATCCATTTGTCCTTCATGATTTGCTGGGGGGGCAAAAGGGGAAAAAGGGGGGGGACAATGTGGGGGGGGAAGGGGAGGGGAAGGGGGGGAAATGGGGGGGGAAGGGGAGGGAAAAGGGGGGGAAAAGGGGGGAAAAGGGGGAAAAAGGGACAAAAAGGGGAAAAAAGGGACAAAAAGGGGAGAAAAAGGGAGAAAAGGGGAGAAAAAGGGGAAAAAAGGGGAAAAAGGGAGAAAAAGGGAGAAAAGGGACAAAAAGGAGGAAAAAAAAGGGGGAAAAAAGGGGGGAAAAAAAGGGGGAAAAGGGGGAAAAAGGGGGAAAAGGGGGAAAAGGGGGAAAAGGGGGAAAAGGGGGGAAAAGGGGGAAAAGGGGGGAAAGGGGGGAAAGGGGGAAAAGGGGGAAAAGGGGGAAAGGGGGGGAAGGAGAAAAAGGGAGAAAAAGGGACAAAAAGGGGAAAAAAAAGGGGAAAAAGGGGGAAAAGGGGGGAGAAAAAGGGAGAAAAAAGGGACAAAAAGGGAGGGAAAAAAAAGGGGGAAAAAAAGGGGGAAAAAGGGGAAAAAAAAGGGGGAAAAGGGGGAGAAGGGGGAAATGAGGGGGAAATGAGGGGGAAAGAGGGGGAAATGAGGGGGAAATGAGGGGGGAAATGAGGGGGAAATGAGGGGGAAAAGGGGGAAAGAGGGGGAAAAGGGGGAAATGAGGGGGAAAGAGGGGGAAAAGGGGGGAAAAGGGGGGAAAAGGGGGGAAAAGGGGGGAAATGAGGAAAAAGGGGGGGAAAGAGGAGATGAGGGAGGAAATGAGGAGAGAAGAAAAGGGGGAAATGGGGAAAGAGGGGGGAAAGAGGGGAAATGAGGAAATAGGGAAATGAGGGGGGAAATGAGGAAAAGAGGGGGGAAAGGGGGGAAAAGGGGGGAAAGGGGGAAAGGGGGGAAAGGGGGAAAAATGGGGGGAAAATGGGGAAAAAGGGGGAAAAAGGGGGAAAAGGGGGGAAAAGGGGGGAAAAGGGAGAAAAAAGGGGGGATAAAGGGGAAAAATGGGAAAAAGGGGAAAAAGGGGAAAAAGGGGGGAAAAGGGGGGGAAATGGGGGGGAAAAGGGGGGGGGAAATGGGGGGGGAAATGGGGGGGAAATGAGGGGGGAAAAGGGGGGGACAATGAGGGGACAATGGGGGAAAGACCCTTCCCCTTTCCTGTCCCCTTCCTGAGCCCCCCCTGTGTCCTGAGACCCCCCCAGGGGACATTGGGAACCCCAGGGGACATTGGGGACCCCTCCTCACCCCCAGGGACCCTTCCTCACCCCCAGGGACCCCTCCTCACCCCCAGGGACCCTTCCTCACCCCCAGGGACCCCTCCTCACCCCCAGGGACCCTTCCTCACCCCCAGGGTGCAGCTTTGGGTGGTGCTGAGCCCCAGGACCGTTCCCCGTTCCTGAGCCCCCCCCCATGTCCTGAGACCCCCCCTAGGGGACATTGGGGACCCCAGGGGACATTGGGGACCCCTCCTCACCTCCAGGGACCCCTCCTCACCTCCAGGGACCCCTCCTCACCCCCAGGGTGCAGCTCTGGGTGGTGCTGAGCCCCAGGACCGTTCCCCGTGGGGACATCGCACACATCCCTGTCCCCTTCCTGAGCCCCCCCCCGTGTCCTGTGACCCCCCCCTAGGGGACATTGGGACCCCCAGGGACCCCTCCTCATCCCCAGGGACCCCTCCTCACCCCCAGGGACCCCTCCTCACCCCCAGGGTGCAGCTCTGGGTGGTGCTGAGCCCCAGGACCGTTCCCCGTGGGGACATCGCACACATCTCTGTCCCCTTCCTGAGCCCCCCCCCGTGTCCTGTGACCCCCCCCTAGGGGACATTGGGGACCCCAGGGGACATTGGGGACCCCTCCTCACCTCCAGGGTGCAGCGTTTGGCGGGGTTGAGCACCAGGAACCTCCTGAGGATGTTCTCACAGTCGGTGGACATGTAGAAAGGGACCCGGTACTTCCCCCGCAGGACACGTTCCCGCAGCTCCTGGGGACATTGGGGACACCAGGAGGGTGTTGGGGACACCAGGGGGGTGTTGGGGACACCAGGAGGGTGTTGGGGACACCAGGGGGGTGTTGGGGACACCAGGGGGGGACACTGGGGACACCAGGGGGTGTTGGGGACACCAGGGGGGTGTTGGGGACACCAGGGGGACGTTGGGGACACCAGAGGGGTGTTGGGGACACCAAGGGGGTGTTGGGGACACCAGGGGGAGATTGGGGACACCAGGGGGGTGTTGGGGACACCAGGAGGGTGTTGGGGACACCAGGGGGGACATTGGGGACACCAGGGGGACATTGGGGACACCAGGGGGACATTGGGGACACCAGGGGTGTTGGGGACACCAGGAGGGTGGGGGACACCAGGGGGACGTTGGGGACACCAGGGGGACGTTGGGGACACCAGGGGGTGTTGGGGACACCAGGGGGTGTTGGGACACCAGGGGGGACGTTGGGGACACCAGGGGGACGGGGACACCAGGGGGTGTTGGGGACACCGGGAGGTGTTGGGGACACCAGGGGGACGTTGGGGACACCAGGGGGTGTTGGGGACACCAGGGGGTGTTGGGGACACCAGGGGGTGTTGGGGACACCAGGGGGACGTTGGGGACACCACGGGGGTGTTGGGGACACCAGGGGACATTGGGGACACCAGGGGGACATTGGGGACACCAGGGGGACGTTGGGGACACCAGGGGTGTTGGGGACACCAGGAGGGTGTTGGGGACACCAGGGGGGTGTTGGGGACACCAGGGGGGTTGGACACCAGGGGGGTGTTGGGGACACCAGGGGGATGTTGGGGACACCAGGGGGGTGTTGGGGACACCAGGAGGGTGTTGGGGACACCAGGGGGGTGTTGGGGACACCAGGGGGGGACTTGGGGACACCAGGGGGTGTTGGGGACACCAGGGGGGTGTTGGGGACACCAGGGGGACGTTGGGGACACCAGGGGGGTGTTGGGGACACCAAGGGGGTGTTGGGGACACCAGGGGGAGATTGGGGACACCAGGGGGACATTGGGGACACCAGGAGGGTGTTGGGGACACCAGGGGGGTGTTGGGGACACCAGGGGGGTGTTGGGGACACCAGGGGGGTGTTGGGGACACCAGGGGGGTGTTGGGGACACCAGGGGGGTGTTGGGGACACCAGGGGGGTGTTGGGGACACCAGGAGGGTGTTGGGGACACCAGGGGGACGTTGGGGACACCAGGGGGGTGTTGGGGACACCAGGGGGGTGTTGGGGACACCAGGGGGGGACATTGGGGACACCAGGGGGTGTTGGGGACACCAGGGGGACATTGGGGACACCAGGAGGGTGTTGGGGACACCAGGGGGTGTTGGGGACACCAGGGGAGAACACCAGGGGGTGTTGGGGACACCAGGGGGACATTGGGGACACCAGGGGGGTGTGGACACCAGGGGGACGGACACCAGGGGACGTTGGGGACACCAGGGGACGGGAGGGGCCAGGGGGGGACACCAGGGGGGTGTTGGGGACACCAGGGGGACATTGGGGACACCAGGGGGACATTGGGGACACCAGGGGGGTGTTGGGGACACCAGGAGGGTGTTGGGGACACCAGGGGAGTGTTGGGGACACCAGAGGGACATTGGGGACACCAGGAGGGTGTTGGGGACACCAGGGGAACATTGGGGACACCAGGGGAACATTGGGGACACCAGGAGGGTGTTGGGGACACCAGGGGGGTGTTGGGGACACCAGGGGGGACATTGGGGACACCAGGGGGGTGTTGGGGACACCAGAGGGGTGTTGGGGACACCAGGGGGTGTTGGGGACACCAGGGGAACATTGGGGACACCAGGGGGGTGTTGGGGACACCAGGGGGGTGTTGGGGACACCAGGGGGACGTTGGGGACACCAGGGGGGTGTTGGGGACACCAGGGGGTGTTGGGGACACCAGGGGGGTGTTGGGGACACCAGGGGAGTGTTGGGGACACCAGGGGGATGTTGGGGACACCAGGAGGGTGTTGGGGACACCAGGAGGGGACATTGGAGACAAAGTCCCCCCTGTGGTCCTCAGGACCCTCCTGGTGTCCCCAAGCCCCCTCAGATGATGCCAGGGGTCCCTCCCATGGTGACAAAGTCCCTCCTAGGGTGACAAAGTCCCTAAGGACCCTCCTGGGGGCTTGGGGGTCCCTCCCTGGTGTCCCCAAGACCCTTCTGATGGTGACAAAGTCCCTAAGGACCCTCCTGGGGGTCCAGGGGTCCCTCCCTGATGTCCCCAAGTCCCCTCGGGGTGCTCAGGGCTCCTTGAGGGGGTTCCCAGGGCTGGCAGTCGGGGTGTCCCCAAGCTGTCACCTGGGAGGTGACCACCAGGGTGTAGAGAATGACCCCAAAACCCCCCAAAAAAGCCCCAAAAATCCCCCCCAAGCTGTCACCTTGAGGTTGTGCCCATCAAAGGGCAGGGACCCCCTGACCAGGGTGTAGAGAATGACCCCAAAACCCCCCATAAAGCTCAATAAAACCCCCCAAAAATCCCCAAACCCCCCAAACCCCCTCCCCAAGCTGTCACCTTGAGGTTGTGGCCGTCGAAGGGCAGGGACCCGCTGACCAGGGTGTAGAGGATCACCCCAAAACCCCCCAAAGACCCCAAAACATCCCCCCCCATGCCCACCCTGAGGTTGTGCCCATCAAAGGGCAGGGACCCGCTGACCAGGGTGTAGAGAATGACCCCAAAACCCCCCATAAAGCTCAATAAAACCCCAAAAAAACCCCAAAAAACCCCAATAAAACCCCCCAAAAAGCCCCAAACCCCCCCAAACCCCCTCCCCAAGCTGTCACCTTGAGGTTGTGGCCGTCAAAGGGCAGGAACCCCCTGACCAGGGTGTAGAGGATCACCCCAAAACCCCCCATAAAGCTCAATAAGACCCAAAAAAACCCCCCAAAAACCCCCCAAACCCCCCCAAACCCCTCCCCAAGCTGTCACCTTGAGGTTCTGCCCATCAAAGGGCAGGGACCCGCTGACCAGGGTCTATAGGATCACCCCAAAACCCCCCATAAAGCTCAAGAAAACCCCCAAAAAACCCCCATAAAGCTCAATAAAACCCAAAAAACCCCCAAAAAACCCAAAAAAAGCCCAATAATACTCAAAAAAAGCCCATAAAAGCCCCAAACCCCCCCAAACCCCCTCCCCAAGCTGTCACCTTGAGGTTGTGTCCGTCGAAGGACAGGGACCCACTGACCAGGGTGTAGAGAATGACCCCAAAACCCCCCATAAAACCCAAAAAAACCCCAATAAAACCCAAAAAAAACCCAATAGAACCCCCCAAAATCCCCCAAACCCCCCCAAACCCCCTCCCCAAGCTGTCACCTTGAGGTTGTGGCCGTCGAAGGGCAGGGACCCACTGACCAGGGTGTAGAGGATCACCCCAAAACCCCCCAAAGACCCCAAAACATCCCCCCCATGCCCACCCTGAGGTTGTGCCCATCAAAGGGCAGGAACCCCCTGACCAGGGTGTAGAGAATGACCCCAAAACCCCCCATAAAGCTCAATAAAATCCCCCAAAAAGCCCCAAACCCCCCCAAACCCCCTCCCCAAGCTGTCACCTTGAGGTTGTGCCCATCAAAGGGCAGGGACCCCCTGACCAGGGTCTATAGGATGACCCCAAAACCCCCCAAAGACCCCAAAACATCCCCCCCCATGCCCACCCTGAGGTTGTGCCCATCAAAGGGCAGGGACCCACTGACCAGGGTGTAGAGAATGACCCCAAAACCCCCCATAAAGCTCAATAAAACCCCAAAAAAACCCCAAAAAACCCCAATAAAACCCCCCAAAAAGCCCCAAACCCCCCCAAACCCCCTCCCCAAGCTGTCACCTTGAGGTTGTGGCCGTCAAAGGGCAGGGACCCGCTGACCAGGGTGTAGAGAATGACCCCAAAACCCCCCATAAAGCTCAATAAAACCCCCAAAAAAACCCCAAACTCCC
>JALBCY010000089.1:186371-239233 GCA_023079485.1 Archilochus colubris
CAGGACCCCCGGACCCTCCCGTGCCCCCCCCCCCATAATCCCCTCAGGACCCCCCCAAATCTCCCCGGGACCTCCCCCCCAACCCCTCTCCGGGACCCCAAAACCCCCCCGGATCCCTCCCCCCCCCCCCCCATTCGGAACCCTCCCCCAGGACCCCCCCGGGACCCCCCTGTGTCGTCCCCCCCCGATTCCCCCAGGACCCCCCCACCCCCAAAACCTCCCCGGGACCCCTAAAACCCCCCCAGATCCCCCCCCCTATTCGGGACCCTCCCCCGGGACCCCCCCGTGTCCCCCCCCCCGTTGTCACCTTCCCGTCCCCAGCCCATGACTGCGGCCACCGCGATGGGGACAGGGACACGAGTGTCACACACACACACCCCCCCCGCCCCCCCCGGCCACGCCCCCCTGTCCCCAATGTCCCACCCATGTCCCCAATGTCCCCTTGTGCCCCCCCAGTGTCCCCAATGTCCCCCCCTGTCCCCTTGTGTCCCCCCCGTGTCCCCAATGTCCCCCCCGGCTGTGCCCGTGTCGTTCCCCCCCGTGTCCCCAATGTCCCCTTTTGCCCCCCCAGTGTCCCCATGTCCCCAGTGTCGTCCCCCCCCATTGTCCCCATTGTCCCCAATGTCCCCTCGTGCCCCCCCCAGTGTCCCCATGTCCCCAATGTCCCCCCCCATTGTTCCCATGTCCCCAGTGTCCCCCTGTGTCCCCAATGTCCCCTTGTGCCCCCCCCATTGTCCCCATGTCCCCAATGTCCCCGTGTCCCCCCCCCGTGTCCCCAATGTCCCTCGTGTCCCCCCAGAGTGTCCCCAAGTCCCCCACTCCCTCTCCAGTGTCCCTCCCGTGTCCCAAATGTCCCCTTGTGCCCCCCCAGTGTCCCCAGTGCCCCCCCTATGTCCCCAGTGTCCCCTTGTGCCCCTCCCATGTCCCCTTGTGCCCCCCCAGTGTCCCCATGTCCCCAAAGTCCCCGTGTCGTCCCCCCCGTGTCCCTCGTGTCCCCCCAGAGTGTCCCCACTTCCCCTCCTCCCCCCCTTTGTGTCCCCTCCCGGTGTCCCCACTGGCAAGGACACGTGTCCCCAGTGTCCCCAGTGTCCCCCCAGTGTCCCCACGCGTGTCCCTCGTGTGCCCAGAGGGGAAGTGAAAGGGGAAGTGGCCACGTGCTCAAAGGGGGGGGGGTGGGGACACGGGGACACACGTGGCACTGGGGGGGTTGGGGACACGGGGGGGCTGAGAGGGGGGGGACAGAGGGGGACAAAGGGGGGGACAGGGCCCAGGGCAAGGGGTGTGGAGGAAGGGAAGGAAAGTGAATTAAAAGTGAAGTGAAGTGAAGTGAAGTGAAGTGAAGTGAAGTGAAGTGAATTAAAGTGATTTAAAGTGAACTAAATGTGAATTAAAAGTGAATTAAAGTGAATCAAAGTGAATCAAAGTGAATTAAAAGTGAAGTGAAATGAAGTGAACTGGATTAAAGTGAATTAAAGTGAACTAAATGTGAATTAAAAGTGGATTAAAGTGAATTAAAGTGAATCAAAGTGAATTAAAAGTGAAGTGAATTAAAGTGATTTAAAGTGAACTAAATGTGAATTAAAAGTGAATTAAAGTGAATCAAAGTGAATCAAAGTGAATTAAAAGTGAAGTGAAATGAAGTGAACTGGATTAAAGTGAATTAAAGTGAACTAAATGTGAATTAAAAGTGAATTAAAGTGAATTAAAGTGAATCAAAGTGAATTAAAAGTGAAGTGAAATGAAGTGAACTGGATTAAAGTGAATTAAAGTGAACTAAATGTGAATTAAAAGTGAATTAAAGTGAATTAAAGTGAATCAAAGTGAATTAAAAGTGAAGTGAAATGAAGTGAACTGGATTAAAGTGAATTAAAGTGAACTAAATGTGAATTAAAAGTGGATTAAAGTGAATTAAAGTGAATCAAAGTGAATTAAAAGTGAAGTGAATTAAAGTGAATTAAAAGTGAATTAAAAAATTAAAGTGAGTGAATTAGAAGTGAATTAGAAGTCAAAGTGAATTAAAAGGAAGTGAAGTGATTAAAAGTGAATTAGAAGTGAATTAAAAGTGAAGTCAAAGTGAATTAAAGGGAATTAAAAGTGAATTAAAATCCTGGAGCTCCCACCGTGGACTTTTTGGAGCCTCCATCTTGGAACTTCTGGACCTCCAACCTTGGACACTTTGGAGCTCCCAGCTTGGACACTTTAGAACTTCCACCTTGGACACTTTGGAGCTCCCAGCTTGGACACTTTGGAAGTTCCCATCTGGGACATCCCAGGGCTCCCACCTTGGATAGTTTGGAGCTCCCACCTTGGAACTTCTGGAGCTCCAACTTGGACACTTTGGAGCTCCCATCTTGGACATATTGGAGCCTCCACCTTGGACTTTTTGGAGCTCCCACCTTGGACACTTTGGAAGCTCCCACCTTGGACACTTTGGAGCCTTCACCTTGGACACTTTGGAGCTCCCACCTTGGACACTTTGGAGCTCCCACCTTGGACACTTTGGAGCTCCAACCTTGGACACTTTGGAGCTCCCACCTTGGACACTTTGGAGCCTTCACCTTGGACACTTTGGAAGTTCCCATCTTGGACATCCTGGGGCTCCCACCTTGGTTATTTTGAAGCTCCCATCTTGGACATCCCAGGGCTCCCACCTCGGACACTTTGGAGCTCCCACCTTAGAGCTCCCACCTCGGACACTTTAGAACTTCCACTTTGGACACTTTGGAAGTTCCCACCTTGGACATTCCAGGGCTCCCACCTTGGAACTTTTGGACCTCCAACCTTGGACATTTTGGAGCTCCCACCTTGGAACTTTTGGAGCCCCCACCTTGGACATTCCAGGGCTCCCACTTTGGACTTTTTGGAGGTCCCACCTTGGATTTTTCTGAGCCTTCACCTTGGACATCCTGGGGCTCCCACCTTGGTTATTTTGAAGCTCCCATCTTGGACATTCCAGAGCTCCCACATCAGACATTTTGGAGCCCCCACCTTGGACACTTTGGAGCCTTCACCTTGAAAACTTTAGAACTTCCACTTTGGACACTTTGCAAGCTCCCATCTTGGACATTCCAGGGCTCCCACCTCGGACATTTTGAAGGTCTCACCTTGGACATCCCAGGGCTCCCACCTTGGACACTTTGGAGCCCCCACTTTGGAACTTTTGGACCTCCAACCTTGGACACTTTGAAGTTCCCATCTTGGACATTCCTGGGCTCCCACCTTGGACATTTTGGAATTCCCACCTCGGAACTTCTGGAGCTCCCATCTTGGATATTTTGGAGCTCCCACCTTGGACACTTTAGAACTTCCACTTTGGACACTTTGGAAGCTGCCACCTTGGACATTCCAGGGCTCCCACCTTGGGTATTTTGGAGCTCCCATCTTGGACATTCCAGGGCTCCCACCTTGGATATTTTGGAGCTCCCACCTTGGAACTTCTGGAGCTCCAACCTTGGACACTTTGGAGCTCCCATCTTGGACATATTGGAGCCTCCACCTTGGACTTTTTGGAGCTCCCACCTTGGACTCTTTGGAATTCCCACCTTGGAACTTTTGGACCTCCAACCTTGGACTTTTTGGAGCTCCCATCTTGGACATTCCAGGGCTCCCACCTTGGACATTTTGGAATTCCCACCTCGGAACTTCTGGCGCTCCCATCTTGGATATTTTGGAGCTCCCACCTTGGACACTTTAGAACTTCCACTTTGGACACTTTGGAAGCTGCCACCTTGGACATCCCAGAGCTCCCACCTTGGATATTTTGGACCTCCAACCTTGGACACTTTAGAACTTCCACCTTGGACACTTTGGAAGCTGCCACCTTGGACATTCCAGGGCTCCCACCTTGGGTATTTTGGAGCTCCCATCTTGGACATCCCAGGGCTCCCATCTTGGATATTTTGGAGCCTCCACCTTGGAACTTTTGAAGCTCCCATCTTGGACATTCCAGGGCTCCCACCTTGGAACTTTTGGACCTCCAACCTTGGACACTTTGGAGCTCCCATCTTGGACATATTGGAGCCTCCACCTTGGACTTTTTGGAGCTCCCACCTTGGACTCTTTGGAATTCCCACCTTGGAACTTTTGGACCTCCAACCTTGGACACTTTGAAGTTCCCATCTTGGACATTCCTGGGCTCCCACCTTGGACATTTTGGAATTCCCACCTCGGAACTTCTGGAGCTCCCATCTTGGATATTTTGGAGCTCCCATCTTGGATATTTTGGAGCCCCCACCTTGGAACTTTTGGACCTCCAACCTTGGACACTTTGAAGCTCCCACCTTGGACATTCCAGCACTCTCACTTTGGATATTTTGAAGCTCCCACCTTGGAACTTCTGGAGCTCCAACCTTGGACACTTTGGAGCTCCCATCTTGGCATATTGGAGCCTTCACCTTGGACACTTTCGAGGTTCCCACCTTGGAACTTTTGGAGCCTTCACCTTGGACACTTTGGAAGTTCCCACCTTGGACATCCTGGGGCTCCCACCTTAGATTTTTTGGAGCCTTCATCATGGACATTTTGGAGCCCCCACCTTGGACATTCTAGGGCTCCCACCTTGGGTATTTTGGAGCCTCCACCTTGGAACTTTTGGACCTCCAACCTTGGACATGTTGGAGCTCCCACCTTGGACTTTTTGGAGCTCCCATCTTGGACACTTTGGAAGTTCCCACCTTGGACATTTTGGAGCTCCCACTTTGGAAATTTTGGAGCCTTCACCTTGGAACTTCTGGAGCTCCCACTTTGGATATTTTGGAGCTCCCATCTTGGATATTTTTGGGCTCCCACCTTGGAACTTTTGGACCTCCAACCTTGGACTTTTTGGAGCTCCCATCTTGGACATTCCAGGGCTCCCATCTTGGATATTTTGGAATTCCCACCTTGGAACTTCTGGAGCTCCAACCTTGGACATTTTGGAGCTCCCACCTTGGACACTTTAGAACTCCAACCTTGGACACTTTAGAACTTCCACCTTGGACACTTTAGAACTTCCACCTTGGACACTTTGGAAGTTCCCATCTTGGACATCCTGGGCTCCCACCTTGGACATTCCTGGGCTCCCACTTTGGATATTTTGGAGCCTCCATGTAGAGAGACATTGTCAACCAGGTGCCTTGAGTTGCCAAAGAGTGGGTGTGAGTCCACCTGTGCCTGATTAGGACAGGCCCCTATTGGGCATGAGCAAGACCAGGGGGCCAATAAAGGTGGGACACACACCCACAGAAAGCACCTCAGCTCACTCTGGTGTGAGGCATGGAGAGGCCAGCAGCTCGTTGAGCCTCTGGAGCAAGAAAGGCTCCTCCTGCTACACTTCTACCCTGGAAGCGCTGTGTGGTGGCTGGAGTCCTGGAAGAGACCAGCAGCTCATCGAGCTTCAGGAGCAAGAATGGCTCCTCCTGCTATACCTCCACCTTGGACACTTTGGAGCCCCCACCTTGGAACTTTTGGAGCCTTCACCTTGGACATTCCAGGGCTCCCACCTTGGACACTTCGGAGCCTCCACCTTGGACATCCTGGGGCTCCTATTTTGGATATTTTGGAGCTCCCATCTTGGACACTTTAGAACTTCCACTTTGGACACTTTGGAAGTTCCCATCTTGGACATTCCAGGGCTCCCACCTTGGACACTTTGGAGCTCCCATCTTGGGATATTTTGGAGCTCCCATCTTGGGATATTTTGGAGCTCCCACCTTGGACACTTTGGAGCCTTCACCTTGGACACTTTGAAAGTTCCCACCTTGGACATTCCAGGGCTCCCACCTTGGATAGTTTGAAGCTCCCATCTTGGAACTTCTGGAGCTCCCACCTTGGATATTTTGGAGCCCCCACCTTGGACACTTTGGAAGTTCCCACCTTGGACATTCCAGGGCTCCCATCTTGGAACTTCTGGAGCTCCCATCTTGGAACTTCTGGAGCTCCCATCTTGGACACTTTGGGGCTCCCATCTTGGACACTTTGGGGCTCCCATCTTGGACACTTTGGGGCTCCCATCTTGGATATTTTGGAGCTCCCATCTTGGATATTTTTGGGCTCCCACCTTGGAACTTTTGGACCTCCAACCTTGGACACTTTGGAAGCTCCCATCTTGGACATTCCAGGGCTCCCACCTTGGACACTTTGGAATCTCCCACCTTGGCCATCCCGGGACCTCCTCTGGATTTGGGCTGGGAGCTCTGGGACAGGATCGCTGATGGGGAAGGTGGGATGGGGTTGGATTCCCCCATCTTGGTTTTACCCGATTATTTTCTAGTTTTTTTTTCTTTTTTTCTCCCCCACCACGAAGGCTCCGCCGGGGCCGTTCCCACGGGGCAGGAACCTCCCAGTAAGGATCGTCCGGATCCAACTGGTTCCAGCGGGAAGTTGGGAATGGATCGGGAGGTGATTTGGGTTTTAAGCCAACTGAGGATTCCGGTTACAGCTCCAGGAGCTCCTGGAGGACCCGCCTAGGAGGAGGATCCAGGGGAAAGCTCCTCCGACCTCCCCTCCCAGCAGCCAACACTTCCCAACCTCCCGCGATGGATTTTGGGGTGGAAAGTTTTTTTGGAGGCGTTTTTTAGTTTTTTTTTTAATTTTTTTGAGGGGTTTGGGGGTGGTTTTGGGGCTTGGAGAAGACTTTGGAGCTTGGAAAATGGGAATTTCCTGGCTGGGAAGTCAAGCGGGGGTCGTGGGATGGGGGGAGCGGCGGTGAAGTCGGGGTGATGAAGCTCTCAGGTAAGGATGGGAAGGGGAAAAAAACCGGGAAAAATCCCCAAATTTGGGTTAATCCTGGGTTGAAATATGGAGGGTTTGGAAGGTGGGAGTTTTGGGGTGAAAAAAAGGGGGATTTGGGATCGCTGGAGGTGTTGGGAGAGTTGTTTTGGGGGAGGGATTGAGGTTTGGGCGCTCCCCGGAGTTTGGGATCGTGGAGGGAAAAAGGGGGGGAGGGAAAAGGGAGGAAAAAGGGGGAGGAAAGGGGGGGAAAGGGGGGAGAAGGGAAAAGGAGAGGGAAATGGGAAAAATGGAGGAAAAAAGGGGAGGGAAAGGGAAAAAAGGAGGAAGGGAGGAAAGAAAAAGGGGGAAGGGAAAAGGGGAAAAGGGGGAAAGGAAAAAAGGAGGAAGGGGAAAAAGGGGGAAGGGGGAAAAGGGGAAAAAGAGGAAAGGAAAAAAGGGAAGGGAGGAAGAAAGGAGGAAGGGGGAAAAAGGGGAAAAAAGAGAAAAAGGGGGAAGGAAGGAAGAAAAAAGAGGGGGGAAGAGGGGAAAAAAGGGGAAGGGTAAAGGAAGAAAAAAGGGGAAAAGGGAAGGGAGGAAAAAAAAGGGGGGGAAGGGAAGAAAAAAGGAAAAAAAAGGGGAAGGGAGGAAAAACAAAAAGGGGGGGGAAGGGAGGGGAAAAAAGGAGGAAATAAAAGGGGAGAGGCAAGGGAGGAAAAAAAAGGAAAATAAAGGGGGGGGAAGGGAGGAAAAAAAAGGGAAAAAATGCTCCCAGGTTTTGGTTTTCTGCCTGGAAAGTCTCTGATCCTCCCCCCCCTCCTAAGGTTCTGGGGGGGGAGGACAAGGAGGGAGGAAGAAAATGTGGGGTTTGGGGTTTTTTGGGGGGGGTTTGAACGAATTCGGGGTTGGGATGAAGGGAGGGAAGGGGGGAGGTGGCCCCGGGGCCAGTGAAAGGGGGGGGTGGGCGAGTAAATGTTGGAGAAAGGGGTGGGGGGGGGGTTAAAAAAAAAAAATAAATAGGATTTTAAGGTGTTTTGGAGAAGGGGAAGGGGGGAGGGAGGTGGAGGAATGGAGCCCTCCAGGTCCTTTGTGCATCGTGGCTTCAGAAGGGGTTGGGTTGAGGTGGGGAGGGGGCTTCCCCCCCCCCCCTAAAAAAAACCCCAAAATGGGTAATTTGAATTTTTAGGGCATTTTTGGCCCGATGGGGATGGGAAGGGAAGGTCCTGGGACCCCCCCAGGGAAAGGGTTGGAGGGGGAGGGACCCCCTGGAGTCCACTCGGGGGGGGGGTTGGGGAGGAAATGGGGGGTTTGGGGGGAAAAAGGGAGGATTTGGGGTAAAAAGGGAGGATTTTGGGGGGATAAGGAGGGGAAGTTGGGGGGGGAAGTTGGGTTTGGGGGGGAAAGTGGAGAATTGGGGGGGTTTGGGGGGTTGGAAAGGAAAAGGGGAGGAAGAAGTGGGGAAATTGGGGGGTTGGGGGGAAATTGGGGGGGCTGGGGAGGAAATGGGGGGTTTGGGGGGAAAAGGGAGGATTTGGGGTAAAAAGGGAGGATTTTGGGGGGAATCAGGAGGGGGAGTGGGGAGGGAAGTGGGGAAGTTGGGTTTGGGGGGGAAAGTGGGGGGGGGATTTGGGGATTGGAAAGGAAAAGGGGAGGAAGAAGTGGGGAAATTGGGGGTTTGAATTGGGGGTTGGGGGGGTTGGGGAGGAAATGGGGGGGTTTGGGGAAAAGGGAGGATTTGGGGTAAAAGGAGGATTTTGGGGGATGAGGGGGAGTAGGGGGGGAAGTTGGGGGGAAGTTGGGTTTGGGGGGGAAAGTGGAGAATTGGGGGGGTTTTGGGGGGGAAGAGGAGAAATCGGGGAGGAATTGGGGAAAGGGGGGGTCGAGAGGGGGTTTGGGGGGATTTGGGGGTTGGGAAGGAAAAGGGGAGGAAGAAGTGGGGAAATTGGGGATTTGGGGGGAAATTGGGGGTTTGGGGGGGGTTGGGGAGGAAATGGGGGGGTTTGGGGGGAAAAAGGGAGGATTTGGGGGGAATAAAGAGGGGGAATGGGGGGGTTTGGGGTGAATTGAGGGGGGAAATGGGAGAAGTGGGGAAGTTGGAGGGAAGATGGAGTTGGGGGGAATGTAGAGAATTGGGGGGGTTTGGGGGGAAGCCATCTTCTTCCCCTTCATCTTCTCCCCTTCATCCCCACCTCCTCTTCCTCACCACCTCATCTTCTCCCCTACATCTTCTCCTCTTCATCTTCACCTCCTCGTCCTCATCCCCTCATCTTTACCTCCTCATCTTCTCCCCTTCATCTTTACCTCTTCATCTTCATCCCTTCATCCTCACCCCCTCCTCCTCACCCCCTCCTCCTCACCCCCTCCTCCTCACCCCCTCCTCCTCACCCCCTCCTCCTCACCCCCTCCTCCTCACCCCCTCCTCCTCACCCCCTCCTCCTCACCCCCTCCTCCTCACCCCCTCCTCCTCTCCCCTTCATCTTCTCCCCTACATCTTTTCCCATCATCCCCACCTCCTCCTCCTCCTCCTCACCCCCTCCTCCTCATCCCTTCATCTTATCCCCTACATCTTCATTCCTTCATCCTCACCCCCTCATCCTCACCTCCTCTTCACCCCTTCTCACCCTTCATCCTCACCTCATCATCTTCACCCCTTCATCTTCTCCCCTTCATCATTTCATCTTCACCTCCTCATCTTCACCCCCTTCTCACCTCCTCATCCTCACTCCCTCATCTTCTCCCCTACATCTTCTCCTCTTCATCTTCACCTCCTCATTCCCACCTCCTCGTCCTCATCCCCTCATCTTTACCCCTTCATCTTCTCCCCTACATCTTCTCCTCTTCATCTTCACCTCCTCATCCTCACCTCCTCATCTTCTCCCCTACATCTTTTCCCATCATCCCCACCTCCTCCTCCTCCTCTTCCTCCTCCTCCTGCTGCTCCTCCTGCTGCTCCTCCTCCTCTTCCTCCTCTTCCTCCTCCTCCTCCTCCTTCTCCTCCTTCTCCTCTTCCTCCTCCTCCTGCTCCTCCTCTTCCTCCTCTTCTTCCTCTTCCTCCTCCTCTTCTTCCTCTTTCTCCTCCTCCTCCTCTTCCTCCTCCCTCCCCAGCCCTGCAGAGATGAAGCACTGCTTCTACAACGAGACCGTGGGCTTCTTCTACAACAACAGCCGCAAGGAGCTGACCACCTACTGGAGGACCAAGGATGTTCTGGTGGTGGCCTTGGGGCTGACCGTCAGCGTCATCGTCCTCCTCACCAACCTCCTGGTCATCACGGCCATCATCATCAACAGGAGGTTCCATTACCCCATTTATTACCTCCTGGGCAACCTGGCGGCCGCCGACCTCTTCGCCGGCGTCGCTTACATGTTCCTCATGTTCCACACGGGCCCCAGGACGGCAGAACTCTCCTTGAAGACCTGGTTCATCCGTCAGAGCTTGCTGGACACCAGTTTGACAGCTTCTGTGGTCAACCTCTTGGCCATCGCCGTGGAAAGGCACCAAACTGTCTTCACCATGCAGCTCCACAGCAAGATGTCCAACCAGAGGGTGACCATCCTCATCTTCTGCATCTGGGTCACCGCCCTCCTCTTGGGCCTCATCCCATCCTACGGTTGGCATTGCCTCTGTGCCTTGGAAAACTGTTCCAGCATGGCACCTCTCTACAGCAGGAGTTACCTGACCTTCTGGGCCATCTCCAACCTGGTGATTTTCTTGATCATGGTGGTGGTTTACAGCCACATCTTCATCTACGTCAAGAGGAAGATGACGAGGATGTCCAAGCACACCAACTTCCACCCCCGCTACAAGGAGACCATGATCAGCCTGGTCAAGACGGTCACCATCATCCTCAGTAAGTTGGGGAACCAATTAAATTGGGGCCAGCAATTAATTTGAAGTCCTAGGTGCTCACTCTGAACCCATGGCTTGGGTTGGGCCTCAGGATAAAAGGGATCTTTTGGTCCCTCAAAAGAACTTCATTAAGTTGATAAAAGGGATCAGAGTTGAGAAGTTGATAAAAGGGATGTTTTGGTCCTTCAAAACTTTGCTAAATTGTTAGGTTTTTGGTCAAAAAACTTTGGTAAGTTGATTAAAGGGATGAAAGTTGAGAAGTTGATAGAAGGGATCTTTTGGTCCCTCAAAAGAACTTTGATAAGTTGATAAAAGGGATGGAAGTTGAGAAGTTGAAAAGTTGAGAAGTTGATTAAAGGGATTTTTTTGTCCCTCAAAAGAACTTCATTAAGTTGGTAAAAAGGATCAAAGTTGATAAGTTGGTAAAAGGGATAAAAGTTGATCAGTTGGTAAGTTGATAAAAGGGATTTTTTTGTCCCTCAAAAGAACTTCAATAAGTTGATAAAAGGGATCAAAGTTGATCAGTTGAGAAGTTGATAAAAGGGATGGTTTGGTCCTTCAAAACTTTGCTAAATTGTTAAGTTTTTGGTCAAAAAACTTTAAGTTGATTAAAGGGATGAAAGTTGAGAAGTTGAAAAGTTGATCAGTTGATAAAAGGGATTTTTTTGTCCCTCAAAAGAACTTCATTAAGTTGGTAAAAGGCATGAAAGTTGAGAAGTTGATAAAAGGGATGTTTTGGTCCCTCAAAACTTTGCTAAATTGTTAAGTTTTTGGTCAAAAAACTTTGGTAAGTTGATTAAAGGGATGAAAGTTGAGAAGCTGAAAAGTTGAGAAGTTGATAAAAGGGATTTTTTGGTCCCTCAAAAGAACTTTAATAAAAGTTGATCAGTCAATAAGTTGATAAAAAGGATTTTTTGGTCCCTCAAAAGAACTTCATTAAGTTGATAAAAGGGATCAAAGTTGAGAAGTTGATAAAAGGGACTTTTTGGTCCCTCGAAACTTTGCTAAATTGCTAAGTTTTTGGTCAAAAAACTTTGGTAAGTTGATTAAAGGGATCAAAGTTGAGAAGTTGATAGAAGGGATCTTTTGGTCCCTCAAAAGAACTTTGGTAAGTTGATAAAAGGGATGGAAGTTGAGAAGTTGATAAAACAGATAAAAGTTGATCAGTTGGTAAGTTGATAAAAGGGATCTTTTGGTCCCTCAAAAGAACTTCATTAAGTTGATAAAAGGGATGAAAGTTGAGAAGTTGATAAAAGGGATGTTTTGGTCCTTCAAAACTTTGCTAAATTGCTAAGTTTTTGGTCAAAAAACTTTGTTAAGTTGATAAAAGGGATGAAAGTTGAGAAGTTGAAAAGTTAATCAGTTGATAAAAGGGATTTTTTGGTCCCTCAAAAACTTTGCTAAGTTGATAAAAGGGATAAAAGTTGATTAAAGGGATTTTTTTGGTCCCTCAAAAGAACTTCATTAAGTTGATAAAAGGGATCAAAGTTGAGAAGTTGATAAAAGGGATGTTTTGGTCCCTCAAAACTTTGCTAAATTGTTAAGTTTTTGGTCAAAAAACTTTGGTAAGTTGATTAAAGGGATGAAAGTTGAGAAGTTGAAAAGTTGAGAAGTTGATAAAAGGGATTTTTTGGTCCCTCAAAAGAACTTTAATAAAAGTTGATCAGTCAATAAGTTGATAAAAGGGACTTTTTGGTCCCTCAAAACTTTGCTAAATTGCTAAGTTTTTGGTCAAAAAACTTTGGTAAGTTGATAAAAGGGATGGAAGTTGAGAAGTTGATCAGTTGATACAATAGAATTTTTGGTCCCTCAAAAGATCTTTAATAAGTTGATAAAAGTTGATCAGTTGGTAAAAGGGATGGAAGTTGATAAAGGGGATTCTTTTGGGGCTTGTACTTGCTAAAAGCAGTTTGAAGTTGCCAGGAGTTGCTCTGCAACTTTCCTGCTCCATCCCACTCCATAAACCTTGGGATCCATGAGATCCATGAGGATCCTGGAGGTGGCTGCCCCATTCCTGGAGGTGTCCAAGGCCAGGTTGAAGCCACCTGCTCTGGTTGGAGGTGTCCCGGTCCATGGGAGAAGGATGGAATGAGATGACCTTCAGGTCATGGAATGGGTTGGGTTGGAAGGGACCATGGAGCCCCCTTGGATGATCCATGAGATGATCCTGGAGGTGTCCAAGGTGCAGTTGGATGGGGCTTGGAGCCACCTGGGGTGTGGGAGGTGTTGGCAGAAGGAAGGAATGAGATGATCTTCAGATCATGGAATGGTTTGGGTTGGAAGGAACCACAGAGCCCCCTTGGATGATCCATGGGATGATCCTGGAGGTCTCCAAGGACATTGGATGGGACTTGGAGCATTCTGGGACGGTGGGAGGTGTCCCCACCCATGGGAGATGTTTGGGACTGGATGAGTTTTAGGTCATGGAATGGGTTGGGTTGGAAGGAACCATGGAGCCCACTTGGATGATCCATGAGATGATCCTGGAGGTGTCCAAGGTGCAGTTGGATGGGACTTGGAGCATCCTGGAATGGTTGGAGGTGTCCCTGCCCGTGGGAGATGGTTGGAAGTGGATGAGCTTTAGGTCAAGTCCCTTCCCTTTCTTTTTTTCCTTTTTTTCCTTTTTCCTTTTTTCCTTTTTCCTTTTTTCCTTTTTTCCTTTTTCCTTTTTCCTTTTTCCTTTTTCCTTTTTCCTTTTTCCTTTTTCCTTTTTCCTTTTTCCTTTTTCCTTTTTCCTTTTTCCTTTTTTCCTTTTTCCTTTTTCCTTTTTCCTTTTTCCTTTTTCCTTTTTCCTTTTTCCTTTTTCCTTTTTCCTTTTTCCTTTTTCCTTTTTCCTTTTTCCTTTTTCCTTTTTCCTTTTTCCTTTTTCCTTTTTCCTTTTTCCTAATTCAAGGAATAAATCAGACCACAACTTGTCAGCTCTTCCCTTTCCTTCCTTTATTACTTTAGGGTTTTTTTTTTCCTTTTTTTTCTTTTTTTTTCCTTTTTTTTTCCTTTTTTCTCTTTTCTCTTTTTTCCTTTTTTTTTCTTTTTTCTTTTCACCTCACGTTGGAAACCTCTGGAATTCCACTTTTCCTCCAAACTGCCCCAAACAGAGGCTCAGCCCCAGCCCCCTCCTTCTCAAACCTTTCCTGATAAGCTCCGAATTCCCTCGCTTGGGGAAACCTTGGAGCTGCCAAACAAAACCAGAAAGAAAAAAAACAACCAGGACAAATTCAAAACAACAACAAAAACCCAACCAGTTCCCAGGACCAGGAGGGGGGAGGCTGCAGGTTGCAGCTGAGCATCCAAACCAAGAGTTTTCTGCCCGTTTTGGGATGGTTTGTTGGGTTTTTTTATTTAATTCTTTGTTTAAATTCTCCTTTTCCTCCAGATCTGGGGGAGGTTTCTTGTTGTTGGAGAGATGGGGTGGAATGATGAAGGAGAAATCATCCTGGAGGTGGTGGTGGGCTTATTTCTGAGGAGGAACCTTCCTGGAGATGTTGATGGTGGGCTTCTTCTTGAGGAGGAACCTTCATGGAGGTGGTGGTGGGCTTATTTTTGAGGAAGAACCTTCCTGGAGATGGTGGTGGTGGGTTTCTGGGTTTCTTCCTGAGGAGGAACCTTCAGGAAGGTGGTGGTGGGCTTCATCCCAAGATGAAACCTTCCTGGAGGTGGTGGTGGGCTTCTTCTTGAGAAGGAACTTTCCTGGAGATGGTGGTGGTGGGTTTGTTCCTGAGGAGGAACATTCAGGAAGGTGTTGGTGGGCTTCACCTTGAGTAGGAACCATCTTGGAGATGGTGGTGGGCTTCTTCCTGAGAAGAAAACTTCCTGGAATTGGTGGTGGGCCTCTTTTGAGGAGGAACCTTCCTGGATTTGGTGGTGGTGGGCTTCTTCCTAAGGATGAACCTTCCTGGAATTGGTGGTGGGCTTCTTCTTGAGAAGAAACTTTCCTGGAGATGGTGGTGGGCTTCTTCATGAGAAAAACCCTTCCTGGAGATGGCTGTGGGCTTCCTCTTGTGAAGGAACCTTCAGGGAGGTTGTGGTGGGCTTATTCCTGAGAAGAAACCTTCAGGAAGGTGGTGGTGGGCTTCTTCTTGAGGAGGAACCTTCCTGGAATTGGTGGTGGGCTTCTTCTTGAGAAAAACCCTTCCTGCAGGTGGCTGTGGGCTTCCTCTTGAGGAGGAACCTTCACGGAGGTGGTGGTGGGCTTCACCTTGAGTAGGAAC
Source organism: Archilochus colubris (assembly GCA_023079485.1). NCBI lineage: Eukaryota > Metazoa > Chordata > Aves > Apodiformes > Trochilidae > Archilochus > Archilochus colubris. The sequence goes on from JALBCY010000089.1 coordinate 201,114, forward strand.
CTTCCTGGAGATGGTGGTGGTGGGCTTCTTCTTGAGAGGAAACCTTCAGGGAGGTGGTGGTGGGCTTCTTCTTGAGAAAAAGCCTTCAGGAAGGTGGTGGTGGGCTTCTTCCTGAGAAGAAAGCTTCCTGGAGGTGGTGGTGGGCTTCTTCTCAAGGATGAACCTTCCTGGAGATGGTGGTGGTGGGCTTCTTCTTGAGAAGAAACCTTCAGGGAGGTGGTGGTGGGCTTATTTTTGAGGACGAATCTTCAGAGAGATGGTGGTGGGCTTCTTCTCAAGGAGGAACCTTCCTGGAATTGGTGGTGGGCTTCTTCTTGACTAGGAACCTTCCTGGAGAGGATGGTGGGCTTCTCAAGGAGGAACCTTCCTGGAATAGGTGGTGGTGGGCTTCTTCTTGAGAAGAAACTTTCTTGAAGGTGGTGGTGGGCTTCTTCTTGAGGAAAACCTTCCTGGAATTGGTGGTGGGCTTCTTCCTGAGAAGAAAGCTTCCTGAAGGTGTTGGTGGGCTTTTTTCTCAAGGATGAACCTTCCTGGAGATGGTGGTGGTGGGCTTCTTCTTGAGAAGAAACCTTCAGGGAGGTGATAGTGGGCTTCTTATTGAGGAGGAACCTTCCTGGAGATGGTGGTGGTGGGCTTCTTCCTGAGAAGAAACCTTAAGGAAGGTGGTGGTGGGCTTATTTCTGAGGATGAATCTTCAGGGAGATGGTGGTGGGCTTCTTCTCAAGGAGGAACCTTCAGGAAGAAGGTGGTGGTGGGCTTCTTCCTGAGAAAAACCCTTCCTGGAATTGGTGGTGTTTTTCCTCCTGGGGGGTGATGATCTTCGAGGTCCCTTCCAACCCAAAGCATTCCATGAGTCCCTGAAGTGACACTTGGGTTTCCCAGATTTTTTTTTTTATGTTTGTGGGTTTTGGTTTGGTTTTTTTTTGTTTGTTTGTTTGTTTTGTGGGGTTTTTTTTTCCTCCCTCCCCACCCTTCTCTTTCCCCACCCTTCTGCAAACTTGGACTTTGCCCAGAGAAATATTTTGCTCCTGATGCATCCGAGGGAGGAACCCGAGGGTGGGGTGGGAACAGATCCAGGAAGAAATCCCAGGGAGCTGTGGAAAAAAAAAACAAACAAAAAAAACCACCCAGGAGATTTTCCTGCAGAAAACAGGAGGAAAAATTCTTTGCTCTGAGGGTTGGGAGACCCCAAACCCCTCCTGACCCCCCCTAATTCTGGATTTTCTTTTTTTTTTTTTCTTATTTTTCTTCTTTTCATATTTCTGGATTTTCTTCTTTTCTGGATTTTCTTCTTTTTTCTTATTTTTCTTATTTCTGGATTTTCTTATTTTCTTCCTGCCTTATTTTCTGGATTTTCTTTTTCTTTCTGCTGCGTTTCCTTCCATAAAAACCTTTCTATTCCTTGGGAACCCTTCCCAGAATCCCAGAATTCCCTGACCACCAGGATTTGATGATCATAAAGACCTTTTCCACCCAGAACGATCGTGTCAGGTTGACCAAATGTTGGCCAGGACTCCTCCAAGCTCCTTCTTAACTAAAACTCATTCCTTCTAGTTTAATTTTATGTCCTCTTTTCCCCCTTTTTTTAATTTATTTATTTTTTTTTGGCACCTGAAGATGAAATTTGGAAGCATCTTCACTGGAGATGCAACGGGGGGCAAGGAAAATATGGGACAACACTTGGGAATTGTCCTTCTGAGGGGAAAATCCAATAATCCCTTTGGTTTTAGGATTTGCTGTGGAATCCTTGGTCTTCCCTCGAAGTAAAAACATCAAATAAAACTTTTTTTGGAGGCCTGTCCCCCAATTTAACTTTTTTTCCCTCAAAAAATTCAAGCACCTTGAGCATCTTCATGACGAGCGAGGTGGTGGCACCAAGGCCTTGATGTTTTGTTTTGGTTTTTTTTTATTTTTATCTCTTTGCTTTTTATTTGCTGTGGAATCCTTGGTCTTCCTCCAAAGTAAAGACATCAAATAAAACTTTTTTTGGAGGCCTGTCCCCCAGTTAAACTTTTTTTCCTTCCTAAAATTCAAGCACCTTGAGCATCTTCACGGCGACTGAAGTGGTGGAGCCAAGGCCTTGATGTTTTTTTTTTTTTCTTTATTTTTATCTCTTTGCTTTTGGCATTTGCTGTGGAATCCTTGGTCTTCCTCTAAAGTAAAAACATCAAATAAAACTTTTGGGGGGGCCTGTCCCCCAATTTAACTTTTTTTCCCTCAAAGAATTCAACCCCTTTGAGCATCTTCACGGCGAGCGAGGCGGCGGAACCAAGGCCTTGATGGGTTTTTTTCTTTATTTATTTTTATCTCTTTGCTTTTGGTATTTGCTGTGGAATCCTTGGTCTTCCTCCAAAGTAAAAACATCAAATAAACCTTTTTTTAGAGGCCTGTCCCCCAATTTAACTTTTTTTCCCTCAAAAAATTCAAGCCCCTTGAGCATCTTCACAGCGAGCGAGGCAGTGGAGCCAAGGCCTTGATGGTTTTTTTCTTTATTTATTCTTATCTCTTTGTTTTTTTTATTTGCTGTGGAATCCTTGGTCTTCCCTCGAAGTAAAAACATCAAATTAAGCCTTTTTTAGAGGCCTGTCCCCCAATTTAACTTTTTTTCCCTCAAAAAATTCAATCACCTTGAGCATCTTCACGGTGAGCGAGGCGGTGGAAACAAGGCCTTGATGGGTTTTTTTCTTTATTTATTCTTATCTCTTTGCTTTTTTTATTTGCTGTGGAATCCTTGGTCTTCCTCCAAAGTAAAGGCATCAAAAAAAACTTTTTTTGGAGGCCTGTCCCCCAATTTAACTTTTTTTCCCTCAAAAAATTCAAGCCCTTTGAGCATCTTCACAGCGAGCGAGGCAGCAGAGTCAAGGCCTTGATGGGTTGTTTTTTTTCTTTATTCTTATCTCTTTGCTTTTGGTATTTGCTGTGGAATCCTTGATCTTCCTCCAAAGTAAAACCATCAAATGAAACTTTTTTTAGAGGCCTGTTCCCCAATTTAACTTTTATTCCCCTTAAAATTCAAGCACCTTGAGCATCTTCACAGCGACCGAGCCAAGACCTTGATGGTTTTTTTTTTTATTTTCTAACAGTTTTTTTTTTTTTTCTCTTTTTCCCAGGTGCTTTTGTCATCTGCTGGACCCCAGGTCAAGTCGTGCTCCTCCTGGACGGCCTGGGCTGCAAAAGCTGCAATGTTTTAGCAGTGGAGAAATACGTCCTCTTGTTGGCTGAGATCAACTCCTTGATCAACGCCATCGTCTACTCCTACAGGGACAACGAGATGAGGAGCACATTCCGGAGGATCCTCTGCTTCCTCTGCTACAGGAATTCCAAATACACCCCCACGGTGGTCAAGTTGAACACCACGGACAGGAGGACACTCTCCCAAAATGGGCATTTCACAGTGGATTCCTCTATTTAGGTCTTGAGCGAGGCCAAGAAGCATCGAGACGCGAAGAAGAAGCATCAAGATTCCTCCTCCAATCCTTGGAGGGAATTGCAAGATGGTTTTTAGGAATTTCTGGATGGGGCATTGGGTAGGAGAGAGGGACCTGGGGTGGGGTTTTTATTAGAATTGGTTTTGAAAGCCAAGTTGAGGCCATGGAGCAGCAGTTAGAGGCATGGGGGGTGCTCTCTGCACCCCATGGTCACTCAACGATGGTCCAACCTCCAGAAATCGTCATTCCAGGGGGGAAGAATGCTCCAAAAATCCCAAATTTTTGCTCTTCACCAGAGCTGGTCAGTCTCATCCAGGTGGGGTGTCCCCCCCCTCCTCTTCACCACCTCCATTCCTCTTCTGAAGGCCTCATCCCCTCTTCACCACCTCCATTCTTCTTCTGAAGGCCTCATCCCCTCTTCACCACCTCCATTCCTCTTCTGAAGGCCTCATCCCCTCTTCACCACCTCCATTCCTCTTCTGAAGGCCTCATCCCCTCTTCACCACCTCCATTCCTCTTCTGAAGGCCTCATCCCCTCTTCACCACCTCCATTCCTCTTCTGAAGGCCTCATCCCCTCCTCTTCACCACCTCCATTCCTCTTCTGAAGGCCTCATCCCCTCTTCACCACCTCCATTCCTCTTCTGAAGGCCTCATCCCCTCTTCACCACCTCCATTCCTCTTCCGAAGGCCTCATCCCAAAGGAATCAGTTGGAATTGCTTCCTAAGAAGCAAATTCCTCATTTCTGGAGTGTCTGTTGCTAAATTTCCAAGGATTTCAGGGATTGGGGGGGTTGTTGAGCACCTCATGGCTTCCCAAAATGGGGGGTGGGTTTCCATTCCATTGGCTTTCCATCTGGGCCAGCAAAACCATGGAGGTGGTCGCCCGTTCCGAAACATGGAGGGAGTCGTGGTCACATCAAACCCAACTTCCTCTTCCCAGGAAAAAAAAGTTGTGTTCCCCCTCCCCCCCTTGTCCCTTTTTTTGGGGGGGGACAGGTTGAGGTTAAAAAAAAAAAACAAAACCACCCCAAAAGCCAGAAATTTACCTCAGGAATTCCCGTGGAGTTTGTACCCGAACTGCGCAGGCCGGCGAATAAATTACTGGGATTAATTAACTAATTTTGGGTTGATTTATCATTTTTGGGTGGTTTTCAAAAGAAATCAGCCCCATTCTTACGACCTCAGGCTGATGGTTTTCCAGAGGTGACTTTCCAGAGGGATTTTTGTGCCAACGTGGTCGGGAAACACCGGTGAGAAACTCCCGGATGAAAAGATCTTGGAATTTGGTTCCCATCTTTGTGTTTTGTTGGGTTTTTTGTTGGGTTTTTTTGTTTGTTTTTTAATAAACGTTTTCTCCTGGGTTTTTTGAAAAACAAACCAAGAAGACAAGCAAAAAACTTGGAATTTCTTTGAAACCTTGGGAGGAAAAACTGGGGGAGTTTCCCAGGGGTGGTCGGGATAAGAGAAGGTGGAATTTATTTTTTTTTTTAATATAAAAAATGGGACAGAACAAACTTAATTTTTTTTTCTTTCTGCTTCTCTGGACACCCCAAAAGTGGGAAATGTGTGAATTGTGCTAATTGGATAATTAATGATGCACCAAGTTCTACTTGGGGTTGATGAACCAAGAGGGAAGGAGGAAATGGGGAAGTTCTTGGCTGGGTGTGGGATTGGGACTTGGGGGGAAGAGGTATTTTGGGGGTTTTAAATGGATTATTTAAATTACCTACAATTATAGAGGATTAGAAGGGACCTGGAGAGTCCACCAGAGCAGCATCACCTTGGGAACCCATCCAGGAGGGTTTGGAAGCCACCAGAGAAGGAGATTCCAGAACCTCTCATGGCCCAGAGGTTTCTCCTCAGGTTGAGGTGGAATTCCCAACCTCCAACCTTTCCCCATGGATGTTCCCTTCCCTCTCCTGGTGCTTGGGGTTCTTCCCAGGACTCTCCCCTTGGCCTTCCTGAACTTCAGGAGCTCCATCAGCAATCCCAGAACTCTCAGGGTTGGAAGGGACCCCTGGAGCCCAGGGGGGTTTGGAAGCCACCAGAGAAGATTCCAGAACCTCTCATGGTCCAGAAGTTTCTCCTCAGCTTGAGGTGGCATTTCTAACCTTTCCCTTCAACTTTTCCCCATGGATGTTCCCAACTCTGTCCCCAAACCACCAGGAACCCATCCAGGGGGGTTTGGAAGCCACCAGAGAAGGAGCCACTCAACCAATTCTCATGGCCCAAAAGTTTCTCCTCCTCTCCTCCTCCTCTCCTCAACCTGAGGAGAAACTTCCAATGTTCAACCTTTCCCCATGGATGTTTGGTCCCCATGGCTCTTCCCAGGACTCTCCCCTTGGCCTTCCTGAACTTCAGGAGCTCCATCAGCAATCCCAGAACTCTCAGGGTTGGAAGGGACCCCTGGAGCTCCCCCAGAACCCATCCAGGGGGGTTTGGAAGCCACCAGAGAAGGAGATTCAGGAACCTCTCACTTTCCAGAAGTTTCTCCTCAGGTTGAGGTGGAATTTCCAACCTTTCCCTTCAACCTTTCCCCATGGATGTTCCCAACACTGTCCCCAAACCACCAGGAACCCATCCAGGGGGGTTTGGAAGCCACCAGAGAAGGAAACTCCAGAACCTGTCAAACCACAGAAATTTCTCCTCAGGTTGAGGTGGAATTTCCCATTTTCCAGCTCCAACCCATCCTTCCTTGCTCCATCCTTGGGCATCACTGGGAAGCTCCTGGCTCTCCCTCGGTGTTTCCTCCCCAGGGAATTTTTCCACTCCCTCAATCTTGGTTCCTCTGCAGTTTTTTTTTGTCTGTTTGGGGTTTTTTTGGTCCTTCTGGAATTAAAGGACCTAGAACTGGACCCAAGATATGGGGAGCAGAACCTCTCCAACCAACCCCAAGGTGCCATTGGCCTTCTTGGCCACCATGTTGGCTCCATGCTCATCCTTCCATCTTTCCCACCATGGAATAGTCCTTGATGGAATCTCCATCACCTCAATCCCCGTCTCCTCTCTTGGTCCATGGGGTGGTTCTTTCCCATCCCATTCCTATTTCCCAAATGCAAGATTCCACCCTTTTTTTCCTTGGATTTTCTCCTATCCCAACCTTCCAGCCTGAACCCAGCTCCCACTGGATGATCCCACTGGATGGTTCGGTTTGAGGCTCGCTAAGGCCCGGTCTGGATCTGGTCTTGGTCCAGGGTCTGCTAGGATCGATCCGGGGGTCGCTAAGGCCCTGTTTGGGTCTCGTGAAGGCCCAGTCCAGAACCGATCTTGGTCTGGGGGTCACTAAGGCCCAGTCCTGATCCCGTCTCAGTCCAAGGGCCTCTAGGGCCCGGTTTGAGGGTTGCTAAGCCCCGGTCTGGATCCGGTCTCAGTTTGGGGCCGGTCTCAGTTCTGGGGCCGCTAGGACAGGTTCGGGGGTCACTAAGGCCCCGTTCGGGTCTCGCTAAGGCCCGGTCCCGACCCAGTCTTGGTCCGGGGCTCACTAAGGCCCAGTCCGGATCCGGTCTCAGTTCGAGGGTCACTAAGGCCCGGTCCAGACCCGGTCTCGGTCCCGGGGTCACCAAGGCCCTGTTTGGGTCTCACTAAGGCCCGGTTTGAGGGTTGCTAAGCCCCGGTCCGGACCCGGTCTCAGTTCGGGGCCGGTCTCGGTTCTGGGGCCGCTAGGACAGGTTCGGGTCTCGCTAAGGCCCGGTCCAGATCCAGTCTTGGTCCGGGGGCCACCAAGGCCCCGTTCAGGGCTCACTAAGGCCCAGTCTGGATCTGGTGCCGGTTTGGGAGCCGCTAAGGCCCGGTTCGGGGCTGGTCTCAGTCCGGGGGCCTCTAGGGCCCAGTTTGAGGGTCGCTAAGGCCCGGTCCGGATCCGGTCTTGGTCCAGGGATCACCAAGGCGCCGTTCAGGCTCCCTAAGGCCCGGTCCGGATCCAGTCTCGGTCCGGGGGTCACTAAGGTCCGGTCCGGATCCAGTCTCGGTTCGGGTCTCGCTAAGGCCCGGTCTGAGGGTCGCTAAGGCCCGGTCCGGATCCAGTCTCGGTCCGGGGGCTGCTAAGGCCCCGTTCGGGTCTCGCTAAGGCCCGGTCCGGATCCAGTCTCGGTCCAGGGGTCACCAAGGCCCCGTTCGTCTCTCGCTATGGCCCCGGTCCGGATCTGGTCTCGGTCCGGGGGTCGCTAAGGCCCGGTCCGGATCCAGTCTCGGTCCGGGGGTCACCAAGGCCCCGTTCGGGTCTCGCTAAGGCCCGGTCCGGATCCAGTCTCGGTCCGGGGGTCACCAAGGCCCCGTTCGGGTCTCGCCAAGGCCCGGTCCGACCCCGGTGCCGGTTCTGGAGCCGGTCGGAGCGGCGGTGCCGGCGGGGGGCGGTCCCTGTCGGGGGCGGGGCCCATCTCGGCGCCGGGGCCTGTGCCGGGTCCGGGTCCGGGGGGGCTGCGGGCTCTGGGCCGTTGTGTGGCAGCCGCCAACCCAGCGGCCCCCGGCGCCCCCCGGCCATGGAGGATCCATCGCGGCTGCTGGCGGCCGGGGTGAAGCTGCCCGCTGGGATCCCGCCTCCTCCTCCTCTTCCTCCTCCTCCTCCACCTCCTCCTCCTCTCCCACCTCCTCCTCCTCCTCCTCCTCCTCCTCCTCCTCCCGCCACCGAGCCGGTGGTCGCCTCAGGAGCGGCGGGAACGGCCCCGCCCGTTCCCCCCCCCCAGCCCCGGACACGGGCGATGTCTTGCAGCAGATCATGGCTATCACCGACCAGAGCCTGGATGAGGCCCAAGCCAGGTACCGGGAATGGGAAGAGAGGGAGGGAACGGGCTGGGAAGGAAGGGATGGAAGCCATGGAGGGTTCGGTACCGGTGGGGAGGAGCGGAACTGCCCGGTACCGATCGCTTTCCCGGCGCCGTGACTCAGCTGGGTGCAGAGGGAAGGGTGGTGGGGGGCGAGCAGGGACCCCCCTGGGGGGGAAATGATCCCCCCGTGGGTGGGAACTTTCCCCTTTTTTCCCTCCTTCTCCCGGTGTTGTTGTTTTGTTTTCACGGTTCGGTCCCCGGTGCGATGGGGGCGGTGATGGGGGTACCCGGGATCCCACTCGTTAATGACCCCACTCATATCATCCCACTCATTAATACCCCAATCGTTAATGATCCCACTCATTAGCGATCCCACTCATTTGTGACCCCACTTATTAATGACCCCACTCATTAGTGATCACACTCATTAACGATCCCACTCATTGATGATCCCACTCAGTGATCCCACTCATTAATGATTCCACTCATATGACCCCACTCATTAATGACCCCACTCATTAATGACCCCACTCATATCATCCCACTCATTAACAATCCCACTCATTAATGATCCCACTCATTAGTGATCCCACTCATTAATGATCACACTCATTAATGACCCCACTCATTTATGATCCCACTCATTGATGATCCCACTCATTAACAATCCCACTCATTAATGACCCCACTCATTAATGATCCCACTCATATGATCCCACTCACGATGATCCCACTCATTTATAATCCCACTCATTAATGACCCCAGTCGTTAATGATCCCACTCATTAATGACCCCACTCATATGATCTCACTCATTAATGATCCCACTCATTTATGATCCCACTCATTAATGATCCCACTCATATGATCCCTCTCATTAATGACCCCACTCATTAGTGATCCCACTCATATGACCCCACTCATTAACGATCCCACTCATATGACCCCACTCATTAGTGACCCCACTCATTAATGATTTCACTCATTAATGATCCCACTCATTAATGACCCCACTCATTAGTGATCCCACTCATATGACCCCACTCATTAACGATCCCACTCATTACTGATCCCACTCATGTGATCCCACTCATTGAAGATCCCACTCATTAACAATCCCAGTCATTAACGATCCCACTCATTAATGACCCCACTCATTAGTGATCCCACTCATTGACGATCCCACTCATTAGTGACCCCACTTATACGACCCCACTCATTAATGACCCCACTCATTAACGATCCCACTTTCCTAATATTCCCCCCTCATTAAAGCTTTGGGTTAATTACACTGGGATTTTCCTGCCCGGATCCATCGGGAATGGTGTTGGGAAAGGTTCCGAGTTGGTTCTGGGATGGTCCCGGGATCTGGGAACCCCTCAAGGTGCTGCCTGGGGAGGCTCCAGGTTGGGTTTTTCCCTCATTTAGAGATTTCTAATCATGTTTTAAGGAATTCCGGGTGGTTTTTTTTTGGATGGCAAGAATCCCACGGGAAAACCAACCTGGAAACCACCCGGATCCGCCATTTTCTGGTTCAGAGTTCTCCCTGTGCCCCCCCTGGGGCTGATTAATTAAACATAATTACACCTTTTATTTCCTTATTCTTGGGGGAAGACTTGAGGACCAAGATCCTAAAAAATCATCCCAAAAAATTGTCTTTTTTCCCTTCTTTCTTTTTTTTTCCATCTGTTTCACATGGAAAAAACTTAATGGAAAAACAAAAATAAAATAAAATTCCAACCCCAAAACTGGGTTGGGTGTTGGAGTCGCCCCCAAGTTGATAAAACCCCAACGAGTTTTGTTGTTTTTTTTTTTTTTTATCTCCACCTAAAATTTGCCCAGTTTTGGGTCTGCCTGTTGCTATCTGCTGACCCAGTTCCTCTGGGGTGGGATTTCTGGGAATAAAGAGAGAAACAGCACATTCCCAAAATGTCACCGTTTGGCTCAAAAGTTGATTTTTCCAGTAAAATGTTGGATCCACCTCTAAAACCCCCCAAAACTCAATGTTTTTTGGGGTTTCTACCTCAATTTCAGTGCTCACAGCCCCTTGCCTCCCCAAGCCTCATCTTTAAGGTACTTCCCGGCAGGATAAATCCGTCAGGAATTTCACTTCCAAGGAAAAGTTGAGGAGAAGGTTTGGAAAAATGGTTTGATCCTCATTGAAATGGCTTCAATTCCTCTGTTTGCCTTCGAAACGCGGTCGAAGCCCAACTGGAGAGTGCAGGTTTGGGGGATCCCCAAATTTGGGAGCCCCTTTTGGTGTGTTTTCGTGTAAATAAGTAAAAAATAAGATTTTTTGTCTTTTTTGCAAGGAGTTGGTTGGGTTTCTTTGCTCCTTGGAAGAGCCCAAGAGAAGGTGGAAGTCATGGATGTGGAAGGGATCCTGATCCCCCCATGCCGCGGCCTTGAGGGTTTCTTGGGGTTGATTTTCTTCTTCAGAAACAGAGGTTGAGGAGTTTTTTGGGTGTTTTTATGTAAATAAGTGTAAAAGAAGTTTTTTTGTCTTCTGGGCAAGGAGTTGGTTGGGTTTCTTTGCTCCTTGGAAGAGGCCAGGAGAAGGTGGAAGTCATGGATGTGGAAGGGATCCTGATCCCCCTCATGCCACGGCCTTGAGGGTTTCTTGGGGTTGATTTTCCACTTTTTTTGAGGGTTTTTTTGGTGTTTTCATGTAAATAAGTGTAAATGAAGTTTTTTTGTCTTCTGGGCAAGGAGTTGGTTGGGTTTCTTTGCTCCTTGGAAGAGCCCAGGAGAAGTTGGAAGTCATGGATGTGGAAGGGATCCTGATCCCCCCCTACGCCGCGGCCTTGAGGGTTTCTTGGGGTTGATTTTCTTCTTCAGAAACAGAGGTTGAGGAGTTTTTTTGGTGGTTTTATGTAAATAAGTGTAAAAGAAGTTTTTTTGTCTTCTGGGCAAGGAGCTGGTTGGGTTTCTTTGCCCCTTGGAAGAGCCCAAGAGAAGGTGGAAGTCATGGATGTGGAAGGGATCCTGATCCCCCTCATGCCGCGGCCTTGAGGGTTTCTTGGGGTTGATTTTCTTCTTCAGAAACAGAGGTTGAGGAGTTTTTTTGGTGTTTTTATGTAAATAAGTGTAAATGAAGTTTTTTTGTCTTCTGGGCGAGGAGTTGGTTTGGTTTCTTTGCTCCTTGGAAGAGCCCAGGAGAAGTTGGAAGTCATGGATGTGGAAGGGATCCTGATCCCCCCATGCCGCGGCCTTGAGGGTTTCTTGGGGTTGATTTTCTTCTTCAGAAACAAAGCTTGAGGAGTTTTTTGGGCGTTTTTATGTAAATAAGAATAAATGAAGTTTTTTTGTCTTCTGGGCGAGGAGTTGGTTGGGTTTCTTTGCTCCTTGGAAGAGCCCAAGAGAAGGTGGAAGTCATGGATGTGGAAGGGATCCTGATCCCCCCATGCCACGGCCTTAAGGGTTTCTTGGGGTTGATTTCCTTCAGAAACAGATGTTGAGGAGTTTTTTGGGTGTTTTTATGTAAATAAGTGTAAAATAAGTTTTTTTGTCTTCTGGGCAAGGAGTTGGTTGGGATTTTCTGCTCTTAGAAGAGGCCAGGAGAAGGTGGGAGTCATGGATGTGGAAGGGATCCTGATCCCCCCCATGCCGTGGCCTTGAGGGATTCTTGGGGTTGATTTTCCTCTTTTTTTGAGGGGTTTTGTGTGTGTTTTTATGTAAATAAGTGTAAAAGAAGTTTTTTTGTCTTCTGGGCAAGGAGCTGGTTGGGTTTCTTTGCTCCTTGGAAGAGCCCAGGAGAAGGTGGAAGTCATGGATGTGGAAGGGATCCTGATCCCCCCATGCCGCGGCCTTGAGGGTTTCTTGGGGTTGATTTCCTTCAGAAACAGATGTTGAGGAGTTTTTTGGGTGTTTTTATGTAAATAAGTATAAAATAAGTTTTTTTGTCTTCTGGGCAAGGAGTTGGTTGGGATTTTCTGCTCCTAGAAGAGGCCAGGAGAAGGTGGAAGTCATGGATGTGGAAGGGATCCTGATCCCCCTCATGCCGCGGCCTTGAGGGTTTCTTGGGGTTGATTTTCTTCTTCACAAACAGAGGTTGAGGAGTTTTTTTGGTGTTTTTATGTAAATAAGTGTAAATGAAGTTTTTTTGTCTTCTGGGCGAGGAGTTGGTTTGGTTTCTTTGCTCCTTGGAAGAGCCCAGGAGAAGTTGGAAGTCATGGATGTGGAAGGGATCCTGATCCCCCCATGCCGCGGCCTTGAGGGTTTCTTAGGGTTGATTTTCCTCTTGAAAACCAGAGGTTGAGGAGTTTTTTTGGTGTTTTTATGTAAATAAGTGTAAATGAAGTTTTTTTGTCTTCTGGGCAAGGAGTTGGTTTGGTTTCTTTGCTCCTTGGAAGAGGCCAGGAGAAGGTGGAAGTCATGGATGTGGAAGGGATCCGGATCCCCCCATGCTGCGGCCTTGAGGGTTTCTTGGGGTTGATTTTCTTCTTCGGAAACAAAGCTTGAGGAGTTTTTTGGGCGTTTTTATGTAAATAAGAATAAATGAAGTTTTTTTGTCTTCTGGGCGAGGAGTTGGTTGGGTTTCTTTGCTCCTTGGAAGAGGCCAGGAGAAGGTGGAAGTCATGGATGTGGAAGGGATCCGGATCCCCGCATGCCGCAGCCTTGAGGGTTTCTTGGGGTTGATTTTCTTCTTCAGAAACAGAGGTTGAGGAGTTTTTTTGGTGTTTTCATGCAAATAAGTATAAAATAAGTTTTTTTGTCTTCTGGGCAAGGACTTGGTTGGGATTTTCTGCTCTTAGAAGAGGCCAGGAGAAGGTGGAAGTCATGGATGTGGAAGGGATCCTGATCCCCCCATGCCGCGGCCTTGAGGGTTTCTTGGGGTTGATTTTGCACTTTTTTGAGGTGTTTTTTTGGTGTTTTCATGTAAATAAGTGTAAAATAAGCTTTTTTGTCTTCTGGGCAAGGAGTTGGTTGGGATTTTCTGCTCCTAGAAGAGCCCAGAAGAAGGTGGAAGTCATGGATGTGGAAGGGATCCTGATCCCCCCATGCCGCGGCCTTGAGGGTTTCTTGGGGTTGATTTTCTTCATCAGAAGCAGAGGTTGAGGAGTTTTTTGGGTGTTTTCATGTAAATAAGTGTAAAATAAGTTTTTTTGTCTTCTGGGCAAGGAGTTGGTTGGGTTTCTTTGCTCCTGGAAGAGGCCAGGAGAAGGTGGAAGTCATGGATGTGGAAGGGATCCTGATCCCTCCCTACGCCGCGGCCTTGAGGGTTTCTTGGGGTTGATTTTCCTCTTTCTTAGAGGTGTTTTTTGGGTGTTTTCATGTAAATAAGTGTAAAATAAGTTTTTTTGTCTTCTGGGCAAGGAGTTGGTTGGGATTTTCTGCTCTTAGAAGAGGCCAGGAGAAGGTGGAAGTCATGGATGTGGAAGGGATCCTGATCCCCCTCATGCCACGGCCTTGAGGGTTTCTTGGGGTTGATTTTCCACTTTTTTGAGGTGTTTTTTTGGTGTTTTCATGTAAATAAGTGTAAAATAAGCTTTTTTGTCTTCTGGGCAAGGAGTTGGTTGGGTTTCTTTGCTCCTTGGAAGAGCCCAAGAGGAGGTGGAAGTCATGGATGTGGAAGGGATCCTGATCCCGCCCATGCCGCGGCCTTGAGGGTTTCTTGGGGTTGATTTTCCTCTTTTTTTGAGGTTTTTTTTGTGTGTGAATTTTATTGCTGGGGGTGTGTTGTTTTTTTTTCTTCAGTTTGGGATGGAAATTTGGGTTGAAAGTTGGAAATTTGGGTTGGAAATTTGGGTTGAAAGTTGGAAATGAATCCAACCAAGGGCAAACTCAACGATTCCGTGAACCACGGTTCCTTCTCAAGAGTTGGTGGTTGCATTAATGATGGAGTTTCCTCCCTTTTTACCTAAAAGCAGGTTTTTAGACCCAACTGGAGTCCAGAAATTAATTTTCTTTCCTTTTTTTCCCCCTGTTTTTTTTCCCTCATCAGGCAAGGACAAGAAGGCCCCACCAGGCTTTGTTCTCAGGCTGTTTGGTCTTGGGTTTGATTTTATCCAACAGGGTTGGAGAGGTTTTGGGTTTTTTTTTTGTTTTTTGGGAAGAAAAGCATCCATTTGATTTCAGCAGGAATGATTTTTGTTGTTGTTGTTGTTAAAAATGATGATTTTGATCCTTGCTTTTGGGGAGAGAACCCAACACCCGGGTTGACGCCGTTCCCGGGGAGCTGGAGAAGAGGTTGGTCTGCAAGAAAAAGACCAATTTATATCAAATTTAAAACAAATAAATAAAAACCAAGCTCTAAAAGCCACAAAGATTCAATTAATTATTATTTCTGAATGACAAAAGGGCTTAGAAGAAGCAAAAAAAAGACTTTTTGAGGCAGATGACTCCAGAAAGAACAGGGTTTTTTCCATGTAAACCACAGGCAGAACAGTGGCTGATTTCCTGGAAAATCAAGTTGAATTTTCAATTTATTTCATTTTTTTCCCATTTTTTTTCTTTAATTTTAGGCCATTTTTGCTCCATGTAAAACCTGTGGCTGATTCCCTGGAAACCAAGTGGAATTTCCAATATTTTCAATTCTTTTCTTTATTTTTAGGCCATTTTTGCTCCCAGATGAAACCTGTGGCTGCTTACCTGAAAAATCAAGTAGAATTTTCAATGTTTTTCAAATTTTTTTCAATTTTTTTCTTTAATTTTAGGCCATTTTCCTCCAAGATAAAACCTGAGGCTGATTTCCTGGAAAATCAAGTTGAATTTCAATGTTTTTCAATTTTTTTTCAATTTTTTTCCTTATTTTTAAGCCATTTTTGCTCCCAGATGAAACCTGTGGCTGCTTACCTGGAAACCAAGTGGAATTTCCAATGTTTTTCAATTTATTTTCAATTTTTTTCTTTAATTTTAGGCCATTTTTGCTCCCAGATGAAACCTGAGGCTGATTTCCTGGAAACTAAGTTGAATTTTCAATTTTTTTCTTTATTTTTTTCAATTTTTTTCCTTATTTTTAGGCCATTTTTGCTCCCAGATGAACCCTGAGGCTGATTTCCTGGAAACCAAGTGGAATTTCCAATATTTTCAATTCTTTTCTTTATTTTTAGGCCATTTTTGCTCCCAGATGAAACCTGTGGCTGCTTACCTGGAAACTAAGTTGAATTTTCATTTTTTTTCTTTATTTTTTTCAATTTTTTTCCTTATTTTTAGGCCATTTTTGCTCCCAGATGAAACCTGAGGCTGATTTCCTGGAAAATCAAGTTGAATTTTCAATGTTTTTCAATTTTTTTTCTTTTTTTTTCTTTATTTTTAGGCCATTTTTCCTCCCATGTGAAACCTGTGGCTGCTTTCCTGGAAACCAAGTGGAATTTCCAATATTTTCACTTCTTTTCTTTATTTTTAGGCCATTTTTGCTCCCAGATGAAACCTGAGGCTGATTTCCTGGAAAATCAAGTTGAATTTTCAATGTTTTTCAACTTTTTTCCAATTTTTTCCTTTAATTTTAGGCCATTTTTCCTCCAAGATAAAACCTGTGGCTGCTTACCTGGAAACCAAGTGGAATTTTCAATTTTTTTCAATTTTTTTCCTTATTTTTAGGCCATTTTTCCTCCCATGTGAAACCTGTGGCTGCTTACCTGGAAACCAAGTAGAATTTTCAATGTTTTTCAATTTTTTTCAATTTTTTTCTTCATTTTTAGGCCATTTTTGCTCCCAGATGAAACCTGTGGCTGATTTCCTGGAAAATCAAGTTGAATTTTCCATTTTTTTCCAATTTTTTCCTTTATTTTTAGGCCATTTTTCCTCCCATGTGAAACCTGAGGCTGATTTCCTAGAAACCAAGTTGAATTTTCAATTTATTTCAATTTTTTTCCAATTTTTTCCTTTAATTTTAGGCCATTTTTCCTCCAAGATAAAACCTGAGGCTGCTTACCTGGAAACCAAGTGGAAATTTCCATTTTTTTTCCATTTTTAAATTTTTTTTCCATTTTTTTTCCATTTCTTTCTTTATTTTTAGGCCATTTTGCTTCTTTATTGTTTAATTTTTTTTCTTTCTCTTTCAGAAAACATGCCTTGAACTGCCACAGGATGAAACCTGCTCTTTTCAGTGTGCTCTGTGAAATCAAGGAAAAAACAGGTGAGTTATTTCCCCCCCAAAATTAAATAACCTGTTTTTTCCCTGGTAAATTCTACAATAAATTTTAATTTAATTTTATTTTTTGGCTTAATAAACCTTTTTCAGGTGATTTTTAAACATTACCCATGTGCAAGTTTAGAGAAAATTGGGTTTTTTTGGGGTATATGGGAAGAATTTATATTTTTGAGGGGTTTTTGTTGCTTCCCAGAGAATCCTTAATTAATTCTTTTTAATTTTTAAGGAATTTCCTATAAATTGGGGACTTTAAGGAATTGCTACCAAACCTCTAGTTAAAAAAAAACCAAAATTGTGGTGGGAGGAAAAATCCAGATAACAAATAACTGAATTTGGGGGAAAAAAAGAGAGATTTGGGAGTCTTGGAAAAAGCAGGAAAAAAACTTGGGAATCCCTCAGCTCCCTTCAGGGATTTTGGGTTGAAATCCCCCAGAATCTGCTCCCACCTGAGCTGTTGGGTGAGTTTTTCCTCTCTTGTTGCTTCTTTGAGTGATTTGGATTATTTTGAGAGTGAATTTTGATTATTTTGGGTTTTTTTTTTTAATTTATCACTAAAATGGTGGTGGTGGGGGGTGGGGGGAGGATTAATTTTAATTTTTTTTATGTTTTAATGGAATTAAAATCCTCAGCCCCATCTCTGGGATTTCTAGAGAGCTGGGCTGATTCCAACAGGATGAGGTTCAACATTCCAAGTGCCGGGTCCTGCACTTTGGCCACAACAACCCCATGGGGAGCTCCAGGCTGGGCACAGAGTGGCAGAAAGGGACCTGGGATTGCCAGGAAGCTGAACAGGAGCCAGCAGTGTGCCCAGGTGGCCAAGAAGGCCAATGGCATCCTGGGCTGTGTCAGGAACAGCGTGGCCAGCAGGTCCAGGGAAGGGATTCTGCCCCTGTGCTCAGCCCTGGTGAGGCCACAGCTTGAGTCCTGTGTCCAGTTCTGGGCCCCTCAGCTCAGGAAGGAGATTGAGGTCCTGGAGCAGGTCCAAAGAAGAGCAACGAGGCTGTGAAGGGATCCAGCACAAATCCTGTGAGGAAAGGCTGAGGGAGCTGGGGGTGTTGAGGCTGGAGAAGAGGAGGCTCAGGGGAGACCTCATCACTCTCTACAACTCCCTGAAAGGAGGTTGGAGAGTTGGGATGATCCCAATGGGATGAGGTTCAACATTCCAAGTGCCAGGTCCTCAATTTTGGCCACAACAACCCCATGGGGAGCTCCAGAGTGGCAGAAAGGGACCTGGAAGGTGACCATGAGCCAGCAGTGTGCCCAGGTAGCCAAGAATCCCAAGGGCATCCTGGATGAGGAAGAGTGTGGCCAAGAGATCCAGGGAAAGGATTCTGCCCCTGGTGAGGCCACAGCTTGAGTCCTGTGTCCAGTTCTGGGCCCCTCAGCTCAGGAAGGAGATTGAGGTGCTGGAGCAGGTCCAAAGGAGGCAACCAGGCTGGTGAAGGGACTCGAGCACAGGCCCTATGAAGAGAGGCTGAGAGAGCTGGGGCTGTTCAGCCTGAAGAAGAGGAGGCTCAGGGGAGACCTCATTGCTGTCTACAACTCCCTGAAAGGAGGCTGTAGCGAGGTGGGAACTGGACTCTTTTCACAGACGACCTTCAACAAGACAAGAGGACACAGTCTTAAGTTGTGCCAGGGGAGGTTTAGGTTAGATATTAGAAAGAATTTCTTCACGGAGAGGGTGATCAGACATTGGAATGGGCTGCCCAGAGAAGTAGTGGATTCTCCATGTCTGGAGATCTTTCCAAAGAGCCTGGATGTGGCACTGAGTGCCATGGGCTGGGAACTGCAGCGGGAGTGGATCCAGGGTTGGACTTGATGATCTCTGAGGTCCCTTCCAACCCAGCCCATTCTATGATTCTATGATTCTTATGTGCTTTTTATCTGACTCCTGCCAGCATCATCTCCTTAAAAAGCTTTTAGTCATCTTTTTTTGCCTTTTTTACCCCAAAACCCCCCCTGGTTTTGGATTTCTGCTTGAGAAAACCCTGATTTTCCCCTGTTTTCTTTTTTCTTTTTTTTTCCTTTCTTTTTTCTTTTGTTTTTCTATTTTTCTTTTTTTTTTTGTTTTATTTTTTCTTTTTTATTATTTTTTCTTTTTTTTCCTTTGTTTTTCTTTTGTTTTCTTTTTTCTTCTGTTTTTTCTTTTTCTTTTGTTTTTTTTCTTTTATTTTCCTTTTTTTCTTTTGTTCTTTTTTTCTTGTTTTCTTTTTTCTTTTGTTTTTCTTTTGTTTTCTTTGAGTTTTTTCTCTTTTTCTTCTTTTTTCCTTTTTCTTCCTTTTTTTCCTTTTTCCTTTTCCCCTTTTTCCCCTTTTCCCCCTTTTTTCCCCTTTTCCCCCTTTTTCCCTTTTCCCCCTTTTTCCCTTTTTTCCCCCTTTTTTCCTTTTTTTCCTTTTTTTCCCTTTTTTTCCCCTTCTCCCCCTTTTTCCCCTTCTCCCCCTTTTTCCCCTTTTCCCCCTTTTTCCCCTTTTTCCCCCTTTTTCCTTTTTTTCCCTTTTTCCCTTTTTTCCTTTTTCCTTTTTCCTTTTTTCCTTCCTTTTCCTCCCTTTTTTCCCTTTTTCCCTTTTTTTCCTTTTTCCCTTTTTCTCCTTTTTCCCCTTTTTCCTTTTTCCCCTTTTCCCCTTTTCCCCTTTTTCCTTTTTTCCTTTTTTCCCCTTTTTCTCCCCTTTTTCTCCCCTTTTTTCCTTTTTTCCCTTTTTCCCCTTTTCCCCTTTTTCCTTTTTCCTTTTTTCCTTTTTTCCCCCTTTTCCCCCTTTTCCCCCTTTTTCCCTTTTTCTCCCCTTTTTTCCCCCTTTTTTTCCCTTTTTCCCCTTTTCCCCCTTCTCCCCCTTTTTCCCTTTTCTCTTTTTTCCCCTTTTTTCCCTTTTTTCCTTTTTCCCTCTTTTTCCCTTTCTCCCTTTTTTCCCCCCTTTTCCCCTTTTCCCCCCTTTTTCCCCCTTTTTTCCCCCTTTTTCCCCTTTTCGCCCTTTTTCCCCCTTGTTCCCTTTTCCCCTTTTCCCCCTTTTTCCCTTTTTTCCCCTTTTTCCTTTTTCCCCTTTTTCCCCTTTTCCCCCTTTTTTCCTTGTTCCCTTTTTCCCCTTTTTCTCCCTTTTTTCCCTTTTTCCCCTTCTCCCCCTTTTTCCCTTTTCCCCTTTTTTCCCTTTTTCCCCCTTTTCCCCCTTTTTTCCTTTTTTCCCTTTTTTCCCTTTTCCCCTTTTTCCCTTTTTTTCTTTTTTCCCTTTTTCACCTTTTTTCCCTTTTTTCCTCTTTTTCCCTTTTTCCCCTTTTCCCCTTTTTTTCCCCTTTTCCCCCTTTTTTCCCCTTTTTCCCCTCTTTTTCTTTTTTTCCTTTTTTCCCTTTTTTCCTTTTTTCCCTTTTTCCCGTTTTTCCCTTTTTTCCCTTTTTTATTTATTTCTTATTTCTTTATTATTTCTTCCTTATTTTGCTGCTGAATTTCTCATTTTAGAGGTTTTTTTTTTACCCTTCTGCCCTCTTCATCCCTTGTTAGCAGCAAACTTCTCTCTGCTGAGTTCCAGCCTCATTTTGAGGCAAAAAAACCTGATTTCCACCCATCTTTCCCAGGACCAGCTGTGCACTGGGACCCTGCTTCTTATTTAAGTTTATTTTTTAATTATTTCTCCTCATTTTCATCCTCTCAACGTTGGCTCCTGGCACTCAGGGGGGGCTTAAATCCCTTTTTTATTCACCTTTTATTTCTGAACACCCCATTTTCCCTTTTTTGCCACATTTTTGGCCATCCCCCCCTCAGCATTTAACCCCTGGAACCTTTTCTCTTCCTTTTCCATTCCCTTTTTCCTGGATTATTTTGGATTTAGAGCAAAACACAGAAAAAAAAACCCCCAAAAACCCAACTTGAGGCCTCCAGAAGGTATGAAAAATGGGGTAAAAAATGGGATAAAATGGGAAAAAATCCCCCAGGGGGTGTTTTGCTGGAGTTCAGGTTAAAATAAACTTAAATAAATAACTGATTTTAAATAAACTTTCTTTTAAATAATAAAAAATTAATTTAATTTAATTAAAAAATAAACTTATGGAGCTTTTCTGCATGGTTCCCACTCCTTCCCCAGGGAAAATCTGGATTTTTTTCCAAGAAAACCTGGCAAGGGAAGGAAGTGAAGTGAGTGTGGCTCCTCCTGATCCTCATTCCATCTGCATCTCCCTAATTAATGAGATGTAAATTTATGATAATGACTTTATTTGCATCCAGGGTGAGGCTCCAGCACCTCCAGCTCCGAGGGATTTTAATGGAAAATTAATTAGGAATGATGGGAATTTCATTTGGATCAGAATAATTAGGTGGAAGCTTTGATGAGGAGCTGGGAGGTGAGGAGCCAGAGGAGTCAGGATCTTCCCTGGAGACACCAGGTGGGAATTTTGGGAGCAAAAGTGGGGTTTTTTTCCTCAAAAATCCAGGAAAAATCCAGGAAAAATCCATGAAGGGATCTAAAGCAAAGGGTTTGAGTGCTGAGGGTTTTCTCCTGCTCCTCAAGGACTTTCTGGATCATCCCTAAAGCCCTGACCTGGGCCAGCTCCCTGGTTCTGTGGCATTTTGGGATGAATTGGGTCATTTTTGGGGTTCTGAAGCTTTTGTGGGAAGAGGAATTTGATGGAAAACAAGTGGGATGGGGCAGGAGGTGAGGGAGAAGTTGGTGCAGAGCAAAAATGCTTTGGTTTTTGGGGGGAATTTGGGGTTTTTTGGGAGCTGAGGAGCCAGAGGACTCAGGATCTTCCCTGGAGACACCAGGTGGGAATTTTGGGAGCCAAAGTGGGGTTTTTTTCCTCAAAAATCCATGAAAAATCCATGGAAGGATCTAAAGCAAAGGGTTTGAGTGCTGAGGGTTTTCTCCTGCTCCTCAAGGACTTTCTGGATCATCCCTAAAGCCCTGAACTGGACCAGCTCCCTGGTTCTGTGGCATTTTGGGATGAATTGGATCATTTTTGGGGTTCTGAAGCTTTTGTGGGAAGAGGAATTTGATGGAATAAAAGGGGGGGAAGTCTCCTCGGAGTAGGATGGGGCAGGAGGTGAGGGAGAAGTTGGTGGAGAGCAAAAATCCAATGGATTTTTGGGGGGAATTTGGGGTTTTTTGGGAGCTGAGGAGCCAGAGGACTCAGGATCTTCCCTGGAGACACCAGGTGGGAATTTGGGGAGCCAAAGTGGGGTTTTTTTCCTCAAAAATCCATGAAAAATCCAGGAAAAATCCACGTAGGGACCTAAAGCAAAGGGTTTGAGTGCTGAGGGTTTTCTCCTGCTCCTCAAGTACTTTCTGGATCATCCCTAAAGCCCTGAACTGGGCCAGCTCCCTGGTTCTGTGGCATTTTGGGATGAATTGGGTCATTTTTGGGGTTCTGAAGCTTTTGTGGGAAGAGGAATTTGATGGAAAAAAGGAGGATGGGGCAGGAGGTGAGGGAGAAGTTGGTGGAGAGCAAAAATCCAATGGATTTTGGGGGGGAATTTGGGGTTTTTTGGGAGTTGAGGAGCCACAGGACTCAGGATCTTCCCTGGAGACACCAGGTGGGAATTTTGGGAGCCAAAGTGGGGTTTTTTTCCTCAAAAATCCATGAAAAATCCATGAAAAATCCATGAGGGGACCTAAAGCAAAGGGTTTGAGTGCTGAGGGTTTTCTCCTGCTCCTCAAGGACTTTCTGGATCATCCCTAAAGCCCTGAACTGGGCCAGCTCCCTGGTTCTGTGGCATTTTGGGATGAATTGGGTCATTTTTGGGGTTCTGAAACTCTTGTGGGAAGAGGAATTTGATGGAATAAAAGGGGAGGAAGTCTCCTCCGAGTAGGATGGGGCAGGAGGTGAGGGAGAAGATGGTGCAGAGCAAAAATACTTTGGTTTTTTGGGGGGAATTTGGGGTTTTTTGGGAGCTGAGGAGCCAGAGGACTCAGGATCTTCCCTGGAGACACCAGGTGGGAATTTTGGGAGCCAAAGTGGGGTTTTTTTCCTCAAAAATCCATGAAAAATCCAGGAAAAATCCATGAAGGGACCTAAAGCAAAGGGTTTGAGTGCTGAGGGTTTTCTCCTGCTCCTCAAGGACTTTCTGGATCATCCTGAAAACCCTGAACTGGGCCAGCTCCCTGGTTCTGTGGCATTTTGGGATGAAATGGGTCATTTTTGGGGTTCTGAAACTCTTAAGGGAAGAGGAATTTGATGGAATAAAAGGGGGGGAAGTCTCCTCCGAGTAGGATGGGGCAGGAGGTGAGGGAGAAGTTGGTGCAGAGCGAAAATGCTTTGTTATTTTGGGAGGAATTTGGGGGTTTTTGGGAGTTGAGGAGCCAGAGGACTCAGGATCTTCCCTGGAGACACCAGGTGGGAATTTTGGGAGCCAAAGTGGGGTTTTTTTCCTCAAAAATCCAGGAAAAATCCAGGAAAAATCCATGAAGGGACCTAAAGCAAGGGGTTTGAGTGCTGAGGGTTTTCTCCTGCTCCTCAAGGACTTTCTGGATCACTCTGAAAACCCTGACCTGGGCCAGCTCCCTGGTTCTGTGGCATTTTGGGATGAATTGGGTCATTTTTGGGGTTCTGAAACTCTTGTGGGAAGAGGAATTTGATGGAATAAAAGGGGGGGAAGTCTCCTCTGAGTAGGATGGGGCAGGAGGTGAGGGAGAAGATGTTGGAGACCAAAAATGCTTTGTTTTTTGAGGGGAATTAGGGGTTTTTTGGGAGCTGAGGAGCCAGAGGACTCAGGATCTTCCCTGGAGACACCAGGTGGGAATTTTGGGAGCCAAAGTGGGGTTTTTTTCCTCAAAAATCCAGGAAAAATCCAGGAAAAATCCACGTAGGGATCTAAAGCAAAGGGTTTGAGTGCTGAGGTTTTTCTCCTGCTCCTCAAGGACTTTCTGGATCATCCTAAAACCCTGAGCTGGGCCAGCTCCCTGGTTCTGTGGCATTTTGGGATGAATTGGGTCATTTTTGGGGTTCTGAAGCTTTTGTGGGAAGAGGAATTTGATGGAATAAAAGGGGGGGAAGTCTCCTCCGAGTAGGATGGGGCAGGAGGTGAGGCAGAAGTTTGTGCAGAGCAAAAATGCTTTGGTTTTTGGGGGGAATTTGGGGTTTTTTGGGAGGAACTTTGTTTTTTTTGGGGCTTTTTGCTGGAGTTTTGGGTCTGCTCATTCGTGGGGAGTTGGTTAAAGAAAACTTTAAAGGTTGGGATTGCAGTTTCCTTCCCTTTTTCCTCCTTTTTTCCTGACTTCCCAAGGGCTGAGCCAGGGAAGGTCCTTTCTGGAGGTTTTCCAGCAGTCAGCTTGAGATGAGCTGCTGTGTAATTGCTGCTAACTAATGGCTAATTAGCATAATTAGACAAATGACATCAAATTAAGGTGCAGCTGAGAAGCATCACAATCTGCATAAGGAGACACTTGGCACAGTTCAATCAGAAGGTGACACCAAAATGGCTTTTTTTTTGCTTTTTTCCCACTTCCCAGCCCAAATATTTCAGTGGAGTTTTGTGAAAAGGGCTCAGGAAAAAATAAAAACTGGGAAAAACACCAAAAAAACACCAAAAGAATTTTAAAACCTTTTTTTTTTTTAATTTTTTAGGGGAATTGAAGTGAAAGGATTTGAGTGGAATTAAGGGGCATTTAGCTGAAAGGCTTTGGGGAGATTTTAGGGGAATTTTAGGGGAATTGAGCTGAAAGGCTTTGAGTGGAATTTGGGGGAATTTAGCTGGGGGTCAGGGTGTTGAAAAGCTTTGGGGGAATTTAGGGGTATTTTAGGGGAATTAATCTGAAAGACTGTGGGGGATTTTAGGGGAATTTTAGGGGAATTTAGCTGAAAGACTTTGGGGGAATTTAGGGGATTTTAGGGGAATTTTAGGGGAATTGAAGTGAAAGGCTTTGAGTGGAATTAAGGGGAATTTAGCTGAAAGACTGTGGGGGATTTTAGGGGAATTTTAGGGGAATTTAGCTGAAAGGCTTTGGGGGAAATTTAGGGGAATTTTAGGGGAATTTAGCTGAAAGGCTTTGGGGGAATTTAGGGGAATTTAGCTGAAAGACTGTGGGGGATTTTAGAGGTATTTTAGGGGAATTTATCTGAAAGACTTAGGGGGATTTTAGGGGAATTTTAGGGGAATTTAGCTGAAAGACTTAGGGGGAATTTAGGGGAATTTTAGGGGAATTTAGCTGAAAGGCTTTGGGGGATTTTAGGGGAATTTAGGGGAATTTTAGGGGAATTGAAGTGAAAGGCTTTGAGTGGAATTTAGGGGATTGAGCTGAAAGGCTTTGGGGGGAATTTGGGGGAATTTAGCTGGGGGTCAGGGTGTTAAAAAGCTTTGGGGGAATTTAGGGGTATTTTAGGGGAATTTAGGTGAAAGGCTGTGGGAGAATTCAGGGGAATTGAGCTGAAAGACTGTGGGGGATTTTAGGGGTATTTTAGGGGAATTGAGCTGAAAGGCTTTGGGGGGATTTAGGGGAATTTTAGGGCATTGGGGTGCTGAAAGGCTTTGGGAGAATTCAGGGGAATTGAGCTGAAAGACTTTGGGGGATTTTAGGGGAACTTTAGGGGAATTTAGCTGAAAGGCTTTGGGGGATTTTAGGGGAATTTTAGGGGAATTGAGCTGAAAGGCTTTGGGGGGATTTTAGGGGAATTTTAGGGGAATTTAGCTGAAAGGCTTTGGGGGATTTTAGGGGATTTTAGGGGAATTGAAGTGAAAGGCTTTGAGTATAATTAAGGGGAATTTAGCTGAAAGGCTTTGGGGGGAATTTGGGGGAATTTAGCTGGGGGTCAGGGTGTTGAAAGGCTTTGGGGGAATTTAGGGAGTATTTTAGGGGAATTTAGGTGAAAGACTTTGGGGGGATTTAGGGGAATTTTAGGGCACTGGGGTGCTGAAAGGCTTTGGGAGAATTCAGGGGAATTGAGCTGAAAGACTTTGGGGGATTTTAGGGGAATTTTAGGGGAATTTAGCTGAAAGGCTTTGGGGGGATTTAGGGGAATTTTAGGGGAATTTAGCTGAAAGACTTAGGGGGAATTTATGGGAATTGAGCTGAAAGGCTTTGGGGGGATTTAGGGGAATTTTAGGAGAATTTAGCTGAAAGGCTTTGGGAATTTGGGGGAATTGAGCTGGGGGTCAGGATGCTGAAAGGCTTTGGGGGGAATTCAGGGGAATTGAGCTGAAAGGCTTTGGGGGAATTCAGGGGAATAATAACCTGTTTTTTTCTCTCTCTCCAGTGCTGAGTATCCGTGGTATTCAGGAGGAAGAGCCCCCAGATGCTCAGCTCATGAGACTTGATAACATGTTGCTGGCAGAAGGTGTCTCCGGGCCTGAGAAAAGAGGAAGAGGAGGAGGAGGAGGAGGAGGAGCAGTGGCTGTAGCAGCAGCATCAGGTGGCTGTCCCAATGACAATAGCATTGAGCACTCTGACTACAGGGCCAAGCTGTCACAGATCCGACAGATTTACCACTCAGAGCTAGAGAAATATGAACAGGTGATCTTTCTGCATGGAAGAGTTTTTATCATCTCAATTCAAACTGTAATCCTGTTATTTTGGTTTGTTTTTTTTTATCATTTCTTGTTTGGCGTCGGGTTTATTTGATTTGATTTTTTCTTTTGAGAGTGGAGTCAAAGGGATTTGGCAGGGTTCTGGTTTCTCTCTGTTTTACCAAAAAAAAAAAAAAAAAAAAAGGGTGAGGAGAGAAGGAGAAACTCCAGATCATAAATATCTCCTTTTATCTTTGTGGCTAGTTTGGAATTTGGGGTTTTTCTGTCTGCTGTTTGAAGGGGTTACAAGAAAAACTGGGGTAGGGTTTTTTTTTTTTCCATGGGTGTGGAGAGAGAGGATGAAGGTTTAAAACTTGAAAAGAGGAGATTGAGGTTGGATGTGAGAGGAATTCTTCAGTGTGAGGCTGGTGAGACCCTGGAATGGGTTTTTTCCAGGGAAGCTGGGGATGCTTCATCCCTGGAAGTGGTCAAGGTGAGGTTGGATGGGGCTTGCAGCAAGCTGGGATGGTTGGAGGTGTCCCTGTCCATGGGAGAAGGATGGAAGTGGATGATCTTTAGGTCATGGAATGGTTTGGATTGGAAGGAACCATGGAGCCCCCTTGGATGATCCATGAGATGATCCTGGAGGTGTCCAAAGTCAGGTTGGGTGGGCTTGGAGCACCTTTGGCTGGTGGGAGGTGTTGGGAGAAGGATGGAACTGGATGATCTTTAGGTCATGGAATGGTTTGGGTTGGAAGGGACCATGGATTCCCCTGGGATGACCCATGAGATGATCCTGGAGGTGGCTGCCCCATCCCTGAAGGTGTCCAAGGTCAGGTTGGATGGGGCTGGAGCACCCTGGGAGGTGTCCCTGCCCATGGGAGATGTTTGGAAGTGGATGGGCTTTAGATCATGAAATGGTTTGGGTTGGAAGGAACCATGGAGCCCACTTGGATGATCCATGGGATGATCCTGGAGGTCTCCAAGGTGCAGTTGGATGGGACTTGGAGCCACCTAGGAGGTGGAAGGTGTTGGGAGAAGGATGGAACTGGATGGGCTTTGGATCATGGAATGGTTTGGGTTGATAGGGACCATGGATCCCCCTGGGATGATCCATGGGATGATCCTGGAGGTGGCTGCCCCATCCCTGGAGGTGTCCAAGGTCAGGTTGGATGGGGCTGGAGCACCCTGGGAGGTGTCCCTGCCCATGGGAGATGGATGGAACTGGATGAGCTTTAAATCATGGAATGGTTTGGGTTGGAAGGGACCTTAAAGCCCCCTTGGATGATCCATGAGATGATCCTGGAGGTCTCCAAGGTGCAGTTGGATGGGACTTGGAGCCACCTAGGAGGTGGGAGGTGTTGGGAGAAGGATGGAAGTGGATGAGCTTTAAATCATGGAATGGTTTGGGTTGGAAGGGACCTTAAAACCCACCCAGATGATCCATGGGATGATCCTGAAGGTGTCCAAGGCCAGGTTGGATGGGGCTGGGAGCACCCTGGGAGGTGTCCCCACCCATGGGAGATGGATGGAACTGGATGGGCTTTAGATCATGGAATGGTTTGGATTAGAAGGGACCATGGAGCCCCCTTGGATGATCCATGGGATGATCCTGGAGGTGGCTGCCTCATCCCTGGAGGTCTCCAAGGTGCACTTGGATGGGGCTTGGAGCACCCTGGGCTGGAACTGTGTTGGAACTGGATGAGGTCACTTCCAGCCCCAACCATTCTGGGCTTCTAAGATTTGAAGGGTAAAACCGAGTAAAGCCAAAAGGTGGAAAGTCTAAAAAGTTGGTTTTTTTCTGTTGATCTTCTTGTTGGGGGAAGGAGCCGCGGGGTGGTTTTCTCCTCTGAGCAGACCAATGTCTGTGTTCCCAGGCCTGCAGCGAGTTCACCACCCACGTGATGAACCTCCT
This sequence comes from Archilochus colubris, assembly GCA_023079485.1. Classification (NCBI taxonomy): domain Eukaryota; kingdom Metazoa; phylum Chordata; class Aves; order Apodiformes; family Trochilidae; genus Archilochus; species Archilochus colubris. Next base: position 228,734 of record JALBCY010000089.1, read on the forward strand.
GAGGGAGCAGAGCAGGACCAGACCCATTTCCCCGAAGGAAATCGAGAGGATGGTCAACATTATCCATGGGAAATTCAGCACCATCCAGATGCAGCTGAAGCAGAGCACCTGTGAGGCCGTGATGATCCTGCGCTCCCGCTTCCTCGACGCTCGGTACGGCTGGGAAGAGCTGAGCCAAAGGGGGGGTTAAAACTTTAAGTTTTGTTTTCACCCCCTGGGTTGAGCTTTGGGGTGTCCTGAATCTTTTCCTTCCTCATCTGGATGAGGGGATTGAGTGCACCCTCAGGAAATCTGGGGATGTCCCCAAACTATGGGTGACACTGGAGTAAAGAGGAGTCAGGAGTGTCTGCAGGTGGCCAAGAGACCTGAGGGGGGGGTTTTATAAATCTAATTTTTTTTTCACCCCCCAGGATTGAGCTTTGGGGTGTCTTGAATCTTTTCCTTCCTCATCTGGATGAGTTCACCCTCAGGAAATCTGGGGATGTCCCCAAGCTGGGGGTGACACTGGAGTAAAGAGGAGTCAGGAGTGTCTGCAGGTGGCCAAGAGGGCCACTGCCATCCTGGCTTGTGTTGGGGACCCTGTGGCCAGCAGGAACAGGGAGGTGATGGAGCTCCTGGAGTTCAAGCAGGACAAGTGGGGGCTTCCAAACCCCCCCTGGATGGGTTCTGGGTGGAGACATCCATGGGGAAAGGTTGGAAGGAGAAGGTTTGGAAGTTCCACCTCAACCTGAGGAGAAACTTCTGGAATCTCCATCTCTGGTGGCTTCCAAACCCCCCTGGATGGGTTCTGGGGGAGCTCCAGGGGTCCCTTCCAACCCTGAGAGTTCTGGGATTGCTGATGGAGCTCCTGAAGTTCAGGAAGGCCAAGGGGAGAGTCCTGGGAAGAACCCCAAGCACCAGGAGAGGGAAGGGAACATCCATGGGGAAAGGTTGGAGGTTGGGAATTCCACCTCAACCTGAGGAGAAACTTCTGGAGTTTCCTTCTCTGGTGGCTTCCAAACCCCCCTGGATGTGTTCCTGGTTGGACTCCATGATCTCCAGAGGTTCCTTTCCAACTCTGCTGGTTCTAAGTCTCGGTTTTGGGTTTTTTTTGGGGATTAGAAAGAACGTTTTTATGAGAACAGTTTGAGAGGTTCTGGAGTTTCCTTCTCTGGTGGCTTCCAAACCCCCTGGATGGCTTCTGGGTGATCCCAAGGTGATCCTGCTGTGCCAGGGGGTTGGATCCATGATCTCCAGAGGTCCCTTCCTGACATCCAGGATTTTTTATAATTCCACTCAACTCTTTAACATCCTCTTTCAAAGCAGATGTATTTTCGAGGAGAAGAGAAGCCAAAGGGGGTTCCTTGGCCACTCCACAAGATGATTTCCATCTTTTTTTTTAGGCGTAAACGACGTAACTTCAGCAAACAGGCAACAGAAGTGCTGAATGAATATTTTTATTCACACCTGAGCAATCCTTACCCCAGTGAAGAAGCCAAAGAAGAGCTTGCAAAGAAAGGGGGCATCACAGTTTCACAGGTATGATTTCTCTCAAATTGCCTTTTTTCCCCTCAAATCATGTTCCCCTTCCTCCTCCATAGCTAGCAGCAAGCTTCAATCACTGGCACTTTAAAGAGGATTTTGGTTAATCTGATGGATTTAGGGTTATTTTCTCCTTGAAGCCTAAAAACTTCTGGCTTAAATCTTCCCTGGCTGGTGGCAAATGGGATAATTGGCTGAAATGCTCAGAGGTGTTTTGTGTCTCCAGGTTTCCAACTGGTTTGGCAACAAAAGAATTCGCTACAAGAAAAACATGGGGAAGTTCCAAGAAGAAGCCAACATCTATGCTGCCAAAACTGCAGTGGATGCAACAAACGTGGTGGCTCAAGGCAACCAGGCAAACTCTCCCTCGACACCAAATTCAGGTGAGTGAGGACACCAAACCCAGGTGAGTGAGGATCTTCTCTGCTTGGGACTCTCTGATGATTTCTTGGAAAAGAACGAGGTGTTTGAAATACTTGGGAATAATCCCTGGTGTTGGAAACAGTCGTAGGTTTCCTTCTAAACTTAGAAGTTTGTTGGAGAACCATTTTTGATGAGTTTCATGTCTCATGGTTTTGTTTGGGTTGTGTTTTTTTTTTTCCAGCTTCCTCTGGCTCTTTTAAGATGACAAATTCTGGAGATTCGTTTATAAACTTGCAGTCGTTGACTTCCTACCAGAGCTCCCCTGTGGGAACCAACGTGCAGTCACAGGTCAGCAAGAAAAAAAACAAAATAAACACTTTTAGCAGTGAAAGAAATGTGAAAATCCCATTTTTCTGTCCTTTATATGGTATGAGGTCACCCAGGGAGGTTGTGAAGTCTCTAAACCTTATTCAGAAGGTTTAGACCTTTCAGAATTGAACTGAAATCTGAAAAATCAAAGCTCATCTGATTTTTTTTGAAAGTAGGTATCAATCAAAAGAGTCAGTTTGGTTCCACTGGAGTGAGACTTATGGTTAGGATTTCTAGTTAACAGTTGTTAAACTCCTTTTAAGCTTTCTGCTGAATTCCTAAATCCATCTGGATTGCATAAAATCTATTTTTCTGTCCTAAAAGCTATAGGGGAAGGGCATTTTCAGGCACTAATTCTGTTTGATGATGAAACAGCTCAGTTCATAGCACAGTCTGCCAAGGAAAACTTGTTTTCCTGCAAGAAAACCTGCCTTTTTTTCACATAATTTTTAGCCAAAAAGGTCCATACTACATTCCTTTGCCTGGGCTTTTTATCCTCATGGTTTTCATGACATCCTCTCTTGTTCCAGATGGATTCTCTACATCATGTCATACACCAGACAGGAAGATATGACACAATTGTGGGGAATCCTTTGTACACGACGCAGCGTATAGATGTAAGATCTTTATTAAGTTCTAAAAACACCATTTCTGTCCCAGGGAGATTAAATCGTGTCAGTAAATAGGGACTTTTTATCCCCCAGACTTCTCCAATCTGGCAAAGATGTTGTTTAATCCACCCACTTTTCCCTCTCAGAGGCTTGATTGAAAAGTTTGGCTTTGTTTAACTGAAAATTCATTAATTCTTGTTGGGGATGACACTGGAAATAAGAGTAACACCTAAAATTCATGTCTTGGAGGGGGGGTATTTGTGGACTGTACCTATTTTTTTTTCTTTCCAAAAGCACTGCCACTTGGAAAGGTCTAAAAGCAGATGTTGTTGCCTGCAGGTAGTTCCTTAAAAATGTAATAAACTGATGTATTTCTTCTCATTTTAGGCTAATGGCAGCTGGCAGGATGCAACCACCCCTTCATCAATCACTTCACCTGCTGGAGACCCTGGAAGTGTTAATTCAGATGCGTCTAATTAAGATTTTTTTTTATTTTTTTTGGTTGTTTTAGGACCTGTCGATGAGAGGAAAGAGGTCATTAGTGTAATTTGTCAATGTTGCTCTTTTTTGCCCATGTTTTTTGTTTGTCCAACTTGACACACAGCTAATAATTACCTCAGAACCAACCCTGGAACCAATAGAAGATTGTGCTGAAACCTCTCTACCTCTCAGCCTCACCCAGTCGAGTTCTTTTTTTTCTTACACCCATCAGGATGTGAAATTATTTGGAAAGAACTTGCCTCATTTTCTGACACCAAATTAAGTGGGTTTTCTTAAAGAAAAATACAGATTTTACGAGAATAATGGTTTTTACCATAAAGAATCGGAAAGCTCTGCTTAGACTTTGGTGTTTGTCTCGAGTTTTACAGCTTCAGAAAATTGACTTAATTTCCATAAAGATTTTTAATATGAAATTTCTGTTCTAGTTGATAGCTACTAACAGTTAAACTCCCCCTTATTCCCCCCGTATTGTAATTGTATGCGTTCTCTGTATTGTAATTTTGTATAGGAAAATAAGCTTTTCTTAACTAGAATTAACTGAGCTAATTAATCAGAAGGTTGCTTTACCAAAATTCTCTCTGGACTTTACTCCTCGGGTAGGACCTTCCATTTAATTAAAAAAAAAAAAAAAAAAAGACAAAAACACCGTAGTGAAAAAAAACAACAACAAAACCACACCACTTCCCCACGGAGCTTTTTGTTGTTGTTCATCGCTGTTACCACCGAGTCCGCCCTTTTCAGTTGGGGTTTTATCAAAGAGAATAAACATCCAAAGCCTTTTTTTTATTATTATTATTTTTTATTTCGCCTTTTTCTGCCTTTTTTACCTCACAAAAGGCGATGGGGGGGGGGGGAGGTTGCGCCTCAGGGAAGGCGGGAAGAGCCCCCGCGCATGCGCAGTCTGTCAGGGACGGAGCTGCCGCCGCTTTCCCGCCCGCAGCCGCCATGGCGGAGCCTCCTGTCAGGGGTGGTGGTGATGGGGAGGGGAAAACCACGGGGCAGGAGCTTCCCCCTGCCCTCCAGCCGCCGTCTGAAGGGTCGGAGAAAGAGGTGAGCGCTGGGGGAGGTTTGGCGAGGCGGTGAAAGATGATGGAGGAGAAGGGGGTTTGGTGTGTGAGGCGGGAGTGGAAACTTAGAGAGCAGGCGTAAAAAGTACCTCCAGGTACTTCAAAATAGGAACCTGCAGTACCTGGAAGCACCTTCGGATGTCTTCAGTAGGACCCCCTGTAACTTGAAAGGGCTCCAGGAAAGCTGGGGAAGGATTTTTGACAAGGGCCTGGAGAGATGGAATGAAGGGGGGAATGGCTTTAAACTGGAAGACGGGATCAATCTGGGTTGGACATGAGGAAGAAATTCTTTGGGGTGAGAGTGCTGAGCCCCCCCCCCTGCCCAGGTTACCCCGAGAAGCAGTGGCTGCCCCATCCCTGGTAGTGTTGAAGGTTGGATGGGGCTTGAACTGCCCCCCAAACCCTCCCTACCCCCAAAACTGCCCCCCAAACCCTTCCTAGCCCCATAACTGCCCCCCCAAGCCCTTCCTAGCCCCATAACTGCCCCCCCAAGCCCTTCCTAGCCCCATAACAGCCCCCCTAAACCCTCCTTACCCCCATAACAGCCCCCCAAAACCCTCCTTACCCCCATAAGTGCCCCCCAAACCCTCCCTAGCTCCATAACAGCCCCCCAACACCTCCCTAGCCTCATAACTGCCCCCCCCAAACCCTCCCTAGCTCCATAACTGCCCCCCCAAACACTCCCTAGTCCCATAACTGCCCTTCAAACCCTCCCTAGCCCCATAAGTGCCCCCCAAACCCTCCCTACCCCCATAACAGCCCCCCCCAACCCTCCTTACCCCCATAACAGCCCCCCAAAACCCTCCTTACCCCCATAAGTGCCCCCCAAACCCTCCCTAGCCCCATAACTTGCCCTAAGTCCTCCCCAACCCCATCCCTGCCTTGTCCTGAAGGAGCTCCATGAAAAGCTGGGGAGGGGGGGACAAGGACCTGGAGGGATGGGACAAGGAGGGGTGGCTATAAACTGGGAGAGGGGAGATTTGGGGTGAACTGCAGGAGGAAATTTGTTTCCTGTGGGGGTGGTGAGACCCTGGCACAGGTTTTCCACATTCCTGGAAGCATTCAGGGTCAGGTTGGATGGGGCTTGGAGCAGCCTGGGGTGGTGGGAAGGGTCCCTGCCCATGGCAAAGGGGTTGGAATGGGATGAGCTTTAAATCATGGAATGGTTTGGGTTGGAAGGAACCATGAAGCCCACTTGGATGATCCATGAGATGATCCTGGAGGTCTCCAAGGCCAGGATGGATGAGGCTTGGAGCAGCCTGGAGTGGTGGGAAGAGTCCCTTCCCATGGAAAAGGTGTTGGAATGGGATGAGCTTTAAATCATGGAATGGTTTGGGTTGGAAGGGACCTTAAAGTCCAGCCAGGTGATCTTTAAGAGACTTGGGAGGGGGACTGGATGATCCCTCAGCTCCATTGCCACCCAAACCATTCCATAATCCATGATTTTTCCTCCCAGTGTTCCCCTGATGGATCCCACCCTGCAGCTGCTGGTGTGGCAGGTAAGAGGTTGGGAGTGAAGTTCAACCAGGTCGAGTTTAGAGTCCTGCAGCTGGGGAGGAAAAACCCCCAGAACACCAGGAGAGAGATTCAGGAAGGTCCTGCTGGAAAGCAGCTCCATGGAGAAAGCCCTTGGAATCCTGGAGAATCTCCAGGGGTCAGTCAGGAGAGAGGCCAAGGGAGAGTTGGGAGAGTGCTGAAGGGACTTGAGGGAAGCAGCTGAGTGTCCCCATCAAGAGCTGAGGGGTGGGGGGTAAGAGGAAGGGGACAATCCCTGTTCTGGGGTGGCCAGGCCAAGGATGGATGGGTTGGAGCTGGAAAATGGGAAGTTCCACCTCAACCTGAGGAGAAATTTCTGACTGGGAAGGGGAGGGAGCTCTAGGTGGGAGAGGTTCTGGAGTTTCCTTCTCTGGTGGCTTCCAAACCCCCCTGGATGGGTTCTGGGGAAGCTCCAGGGGTCCCTTCCAACCCTGAGAGTTCTGGGATTGCTGATGGAGCTCCTGAAGTTCAGGAAGGCCAAGGGGAGAGTCCTGGGAAGAACCCCAAGCACCAGGAGAGGGAAGGGAACATCCATGGGGAAAGGTTGGAGGTTGGGAATTCCACCTCAACCTGAGGAGAAACCTCTGGGCCATGAGAGGTTCTGGAATCTCCATCTCTGGAGGCTTCCAAACCCCCCTGGATGGGTTCCTGGTTGGACTCCATCATCTCCAGAGGTTCCTTTCCAACTCTGCTGGTTCCAAATCTCAGTTTTGGGTTTTTTTTGGGTTTTTTGGGGGTTAGAAAGAACGTTTTTATGAGAACAGTTTGAGAGGTTCTGGAATCTCCTTCTTTGGTGGCTTCCAAACCCCCCTGGCTGGGTTCTGGTGATCCTGCCGTGCCAGGGGGTTGGATCCATGATCTCCAGAGGTCCCTCCTAGCCCTTTCCATTCTCTGCTTCTCTCATTATGATTCTTTGCACCCATTTCCTTTCTTTTTACCCTGGTTCTTGGTTTTTTGATGCTCTTTTTTTCTCTCTCTCAGCTCCTCACCAACACCCAAACCCTCACGACGTCACCAAGAAGACTTCCGGCACCCGTAAAACACCCAGAGCTGCCCTGAGGAAAAAATCCCAGCAGAGAACACCCAGCCAGAGGAAAAACCCCTTGGGATCCAGCCCCACCAGGTTGTCTCCCTGGAAAAGCAGCCCCAGGAACGATCCGACCTGGAGCTCCTTCAGCCTCTCCCCCCAGCTCAGCTCCGGCTCCTCCCGCAAGCGCCGCTCCTGGCGCCGCTCGAGCCTCAAGGGGACCAAGCGCCGAAAATCCCTTCCCCCAGTCCAGCAGGATGCCTCTGGTACAGCCTCCCCCTGCTCCCCTCCCACAGGAAACTCAGCTTGTCTCATTTCACAGGATTTTTAGGGGCAGCAGGACAGAAATTATTCCTTAAACGGGGCTTAAACGTGACGTTGCCTCTCACAGCGTTCTTCAGAACCTCGCAGCTCCGGGCTTGGGCAGAGCCAGTCTGCATCTTCCTCTGGAGACAGGGGTTTGGGGGTCCCTCTGTGTCCTGTGTGGTGACAGTGATCTTGTTGGGATGAGTTGGATGTGAGGTGGGATGAGAGGGAGCATCTCCAATCCCTCCTTGGTTTCATCATGGAATAGTTTGGGTAGAAAGGGATCTCTGAAGGTCATGGAGGCTCCTCCAGCCTCCTGGAGAGAGGGGTGAGGGTGTCCTTCATGTCCTGTGTGGTGACAATGATCTTGTTGGATGTGAGGTGGGATGAGAGGGGGCATCTCCAAGCCCTCCTTGATTCATTATCCCAGAGATCATGGAATAATTAGGGTGGGAAGGGATCTCTGAAGCTCGTGGAGGCTCCTCCAGCCTCCTCTGGAGAGAGGATTGGTATGGCCAGTGTCCCCTGTGGTGACAGTGATCTTATTGGGTATGGGATGGGATGAGAGGGAGCATCTCCAGGCCCTCCTTGATTCATTAACCCAGAGATCATGGGTGGGAAGGGATCTCTGAAGGTCATGGAGGCTCCACACAGTACCTACAAAATAACCAGGTGATCAGCCCCAGTCAGCAGGAGTTTGGGAAAGGGACTGACCCCAAGATGACCTGGTGGATGAGGGAAGAGCTGTGGACATTGTTTGGATTTTAGGGAAGCTTTTGACACTTCCCTTTTCCTTCCTCATCTGGATGAAGGGATTGAGTGCAGCCTCAGGAAATCTGGGGATGTCCCCAAGCTGGGGGTGACACTGGAGTAAAGAGGAGTCAGGAGTGTCTGCAAGTGGCCAAGAGCCCTGAGGGGGGGTTTAAAGTTTTAATTTCTTTTTTAACCCCCAGGGTTGAGCTTTGGGGTCTCTTGAATCTTTTCCTTCTTCATCTGGATGAGGGGATTGAGTGCAGCCTCAGGAAATCTCAGATGTCCCCAAACTAGGGGTGACACTGGACTGAAGATGAGTCAGGAGTGTGTGCAGGTGGCCAAGAGGGCCACAGAGGGGGGGTTTAAAACTTTATTTTTTTTTTTTTCACCCCCCAGGGTTGAGAGTTGGGGCCTCTGCTCTTGAATCCCTTCCTAATCTCGATGAGTGCAGCCTCAGGAAATCTGGGGATGTCCCCAAGATGGGGGTGACACTGGACTAAAGGGGAGTCAGGAGTGTCTGCAGGTGGCCAAGAGCCCTGAGGGGGGGTTTAAAGTTTTAATTCTTTTTTAACCCCAGGGTTGAGCTTTGGGGTCTCCTGAATCTTTTCCTTCCTCATCTGGATGAGTTCACCCTCAGGAAATCTCAGATGTCCCCAAGCTGGGGGTGACACTGGAGTAAAGAGGAGTCAGGAGTGTCTGCAGGTGGCCAAGAGAACATTCCATGGTTCTGTGAGCTGATCCTTAGGGATGTGGTTTAGTGGGGAACTTGGAGGTCAAGGGTTGGACCTTTGGGTCTCTTCCACCCAAAGATTTGGGATTTTTCCCTCATGAGGAATTTCTCCTCTTTTTTTCCTGCTCCTTCCATATCCTGCAGCCCACATCTCTGATACAAGGGGCAGCTTGGAGCCTCCCTCAGGAACTTGGAGTGAATTAAATTGTTCTATTCTGATTTTTTTTTTTGCAGAATTAAGCAAATCCATCAGCTTGGATCTGCCAGAGACAGAGAGACTTTCTGCACTGCTCCTCTCCAGTTTCCAGGTATGCTCCTTTAAAAACTCATTATTTTCCTCTTACTTTTATTTTCCTACCACAAACCAATTTCCAGAAGTAACAAAAATCTCCCCCAATCTCTGGGAAGATCCTCAAATGGTCAGGTTTTGGTTTGGTTTCTTTTTTTTCATTTTCTCTTTAGTTTTCTGCCCAGAAGCTGGAACAGAATTTGAAATTAACCCAGGGCTTTAACCCCGAGGTCTTCAGAGCTAAAGGTGAGTGGGATGGAGGGAGCAGCAGGGAAAAAACTATGGAATGGGTTGAGTTGGAGAAGACCTTGGAGATCATCCAGCCCAACCTTCCCCATCATCTCCAGACCCTTCCCCATCATCTCCAGCCCCTTCCCCATCATCTCCAGCCCCTTCCCCATCATCTCCAGACCCTTCCCCATCATCTCCAGACCCTTCCCCATCATCTCCAGACCCTTCCCATGTTCTCCACCCCCTTCTCCATGTTTTCCACCGCCTTCCCATGTTTTCCACCCCCTTTCCATGTTCTCCACCCTCTTCCCTGTGTTTTCCATCCCCCTTCCCATGTTTTCCACCCCCTTCCCTGTGTTCCCCTCTTCCCTGTGTTCACCACCCCCTTCCCCTCATTTTCCATCCCCTTTCCCATATTCTCCACCCCCTTCCCATGTTCTCCAGCCCCTTCTCCATGTTTTCCACCCCTTTCCCTCATTTTCCAGACCCTTCCCCATGTTCTCCACCCCTTTCCCATATTCTCCATATCCCCTTCCCATGTTTTCCACCTTCTTCCCTGTGTTCTCCCCCTCTTCCCATGTTCACCACCCCCTTCCCCTCATTTTCCAGACCCTTCCCCATGTTTTTCACCCTCTTCCCTGTGTTCTCCCCCCCTTCCCATGTTCTCCACCCCCTTCCCATGTTCTCCACCCCCTTCCCATGTTCTCCACCCCCTTCCCATGGTTTCCACCCCTTCCCCTCATTTTCCAGACCCTTCCCCATGTTCTCCAGCCCCTCCCCAGCTCCATTAACCCTTCCCTGGATCCCCTCCACTCCTTCCATGTCCTTTTTTCCATGAGATGCCCCAAACCCCAGGATTTCAGCTTCCAGCTTTCCAACCATTCCCTATGGATCCATCTTTCCAACCTCCCCTTCCCCAAGCAGCCTTGACCCTGATCATTTCTTTATTTTTTTTTCTTTTGGGGGGGATGGTGTAAAAATTCCCCTGCCCCAACTTTTGAGGCTTTTCCCTCCATCCCAGTTTTTCCCATTCCTTGTTTTTCCCTCCCCCTTCCCTTCCCCAGCTCCATTACCCTTCCCTAGACCCCCCCTCCCAACAACTTATTTATTTTTTTTTAATTTATTTTTCCTTTTTAGAAATTCCACCCCAATCCTCCCCTGTCCCAACTTCTGAGGCTTTTCCCTCCATCCCAGTT